>VYZW01003126.1:21133-266460 GCA_013401315.1 Balaeniceps rex | reverse complement strand
ATCAGCATTATTCTCATCCTAAATCCAAAACACAGCGCTGTGCCAGCTACTGGGAAGAAAATTAATTCTATCCCTGCTGAAACCAGGACACATGAGTAAACGGAGTGATGGCATTGCGGAGCGCAGGGTGCCCCGTGCCCATGCAAGGTGCCCTCCCCTGGGTTCGGAGGAGCATTTGTGCTGCTAGAGGCAGGTTTTAGCACAGCTCGGGTAGGTAGGACTGGAAGAGCTGATGGGGCCCTACAATGCCCAGGCTTCTGCGGTCCTGCCGTGCCGGCTGGGAGCTGTGCTCTGCTCTGGACCACGTATGGGGGGAATCCCGTCCCCTTCGTAGGGTGGGGGGTCACAGGAGGAGATACGTCAGCTTGTAGGAGAGCCATGTCCCTGGGTCTCACCACCATGTCCTGGTCCAGGGGGACGTGGTGAGGCTCTTCCACGCTGAGCAGGAGAAGTTTCTCACCTGTGACGAGTACAAAGGCAAGCTGCACGTCTTCCTCCGCACCACCCTGAGGCAGTCGGCCACCTCGGCCACCAGCTCCAACGCCCTGTGGGAGGTGGAGGTGAGTGGGGAGATGATGGAGCGTGTGTCCGTGGGCTTTCGGGGTACCTCTGTGGGTTGCTGCACTTTCACCGGGGGCGGCGGTGCTAGCAGCAGTGGTTGTTTCTATACATTTCCACCTCTGGTAGCCCGACTGCCCTGCTGAAAGCCAGCGCAAGGCTCGAGCTCCATGAGAGCGCTGGGAACCGCGGCTGCTGGTGGATGGGCACCGGTGTCTGTCCGAGCTCTGCGCCCCGAGTATATTCACTCGCGTCCGCCTTTGCGATAGGACGGGGCTCTTATCACCACCGCGTTTGCCCGGGGCCAGCGGAGGCTCAGAGGCAGGAACGGTGTCCTGGTTCCCCGCAGCCCCGCGTGCCACCGGCTGAGCTCTCTTCTGCTTCTCCCAGGTGGTCCACCACGACCCGTGCCGAGGGGGAGCCGGGCACTGGAACGGCTTGTACCGCTTCAAGCACCTTGCCACAGGCAACTACCTGGCAGCGGAGGTAAGGGGGCGAGCGGGGGCACGCAGAGACCTGCCCTGCCCTGGAGAGGCCGGTACTACCCCTTGCAAAGGCAGTGCCCACCAGCCCTGAGACACGGCGGCGATGCCCGGGGATGCTCTGGCCCCGCTCCCGTTTGCTTTCGGAGCCGTCCTGCCCTGGGCCTCTGTGGCTCCTCCTGGCTCGCAGGAGGCATTGGGCATGGCAGCGGGGCTGTGAGCACCATCATCCTCTGCCCGTTTGCAGGGCTAGGCTTTGCCCCCTGGAATCCCCCACCCCAAGGTGCAGGGGTTCGCTTACCAAAATTTGCTGTTCCTGGCTCCCTCCTCTTCTGGCCTAGGGGGGCAGGAGGGGGTGGCCAGGGTTTTCCTCTATTTGCTCGCTCCAGGCCAAGCGACTGTCCCGGCACAACCTCCTGGTAAGATGGAAAGGGCGATAATTCATCCTGCTGCATTTAACTCTTCCTGATCAGGTTTTGCCTATTCTCATCCTCTGGTCCACAGCAGCATCCAGGGCTGGCCGTGCCTGGGGACGGTGTGGGCAAAGTCTGGGCCTGGAAACATCATGTGCCAAATTTTTTTCTTCCCGTTTAAGGCCAGCTCAAGGCCTCCTGACAGAGGCACAAAGAGGTTTCCGCACTTAGATAATGTGGTTTATGTGACACAAATGAGCTGCCAGGACCGAGGGAAAGACAGTGTTGCACCCTGCTGCCAGGGGAGCCGGGAGGTACCGGGGGGGGGATCTTGGTGGACCGAAGGTGCTCCCTAGCTGGAGAAGTCAACCAAAGGCAGCCCCCAGGGCCCCTTCCACCACTGCAGGATGGAAAATAGCAAATACCGGGGCTCTGAAATGGCTGCTTTAAACTGAAAGACACTCAGGTGACACCTTCTGCAGAGGAAAGAAGATCACAGAATGATCCCCATCCCAGGCTTGTGTCGCTCACCGAGACCTCAGCCTGGGGCTCGAGGGACTAACAGCAAGAGCTTGTCTTGCTGCAACGCAGAGCCCTGGGTCTGCTCGCCCGGGCTCACCCCGTCCCGCTCCTCGGGGACGGAGCGCTGCGCGCTGGGTACGGGTCACGTCCTCCAGCCCCATCTGGGCAGGTTTCCTCTCTCTGCGATGTGATCAAGGCAGGCAGGAATAGAGATAACGCCCCGTGCTCAGGGTTTTGGAGGGACCGAGTGGGAGGACTGATAGCTGTCTTTCATCTCCCTCTTTAACTTTTCAGGAAAACCCAAGTTATAAAGGAGACGTGGCTGAGCCCAAAGCAGCACCCACGGTGAGCTGTGTGCAGCCTCGCTAGCAGAAATGCTGCTGCCGCTGCCTGAAATCATGCCGTCTCTTAGACTCTGCCTGAAAGCAGGGAAATGCCCTGAAACAGAGCCCGCCGTGGGGACAGCGCCCGTGCCATGCCGCCGGGTCCCGCTTGGTGCCGAGGCTGCAGCCGCAGGCTGTCCCGCTGCCCAGCAGAGCATCCCCGCGCTGTAGAGTAGCATCCCTGTGTCCCGCTTGCGAGAGGACCCCGCCGAAATCTGTTGGAGGGGTCCCAGTGCATGTTGGATCCCCAGGCCACGGGGAAGTGCTGGTAGAAGAGAGATTTGAACTTCCAGGGTTTTTTTTTTCTCTTTGCTGTTGGTGAGGTTTGGAGAAGGGGTGGCCTCATAGCTCAGGTGCATCGTGCCGCGCTTGTGCTCTTGCAGCCCCTCGTGCATCTCCGCGCTGCGAGGCTCAGCCCGGCATCCGAGCAAAAGCTTCTGCTCTGAGCGTAGCCACTGCGTGTCTCCTCCGATGCCGTGTGCGCAGGGAGGCTGGGCTCGGCGGGGCGGCTGCCCCGCACCGGGCTCAAAGCCGCTTTCCCTGCACAGGGGGGCAGCGGCCGTGCCAGCCGCAGGAACACGGGGGAGAAGATCAAATACCGGCTGGTGGCCGTGCCCCACGGCAACGACATCGCCTCCCTCTTCGAGCTGGACCCTACCACGCTGCAGAAGACAGACTCCTTCGTCCCGCGGTATGTGAGCATGCATTGCCATGGAGGGATTGGAATAAAGAAGGGGGGGCTTAATTGCGTGGTGTGAAATTTTGGCAGGTCTGTTCTTGGGGGGCTTTGCTGGGTGTCGGGGGACGTGGTGGGTGCTGGTGTGTCCGTGTGGGGATGGCTCACCAGGGCTCTGTGCCGTTTGCAGGAACTCCTATGTGAGGCTACGCCACCTCTGCACCAACACCTGGATCCAGAGCACCAACGTGCCCATTGACATCGATGAGGAGAGGCCCATTCGCCTCATGGTACGGCCCCGCTCCCTCCTCCCGTGCATGGATTTATCCCATGTGCCCCAGTAGCTCTTAGCATGCTCCTTCCCACCCAGCACCCAGGCTTTACCCAGGGTCTGAAATGCCCTGATGATCCAAGGGGGTGGCTGGACACCAGCCCAGAGCTCATCCCAGTAACCTAGAGCCCACCCCAGTCCTTCCGATGGGGACAAACTGGGTCACTGTCTTCACGCGGGTTGGTGGCAGGTGGTGGGGACATGCTTGGCATTGCCCTGTCTGTGTGATGCTGCTTCTCCGTTGCTTCCCAGCTGGGCACGTGCCCCACCAAAGAAGACAAAGAAGCTTTTGCCATCGTCTCCGTGCCCGTGTCTGAGATCCGGGACCTGGACTTCGCTAACGATGCCAGCTCGATGCTGGCCAACGTGGTGGAGAAGATGAATGAAGGTTTTCTCAGCCAGAACGACCGGAGGTAAGAAGTCATTTCCCCTGGGAGATGGGGCCGTGCTGGGCTCCTCCAAGGGCTCTCCAGCATCGCTGCAGGATGGGGCCCCTGCCTGGGTCTTGGTGCCAGCTTTCCTGCCCACAACCCAAATCCACGCCTGCTTCTCCCAGGAGTCTGGCGAGGAAACCAGATAACACCGCAGCCCCCGCTGCGGCCCCTCCTTTGCCGCTAGAAAAATATCCGAGGGGCTGAGAGATGGCCCCACAACAGGGGCAGCCGGGTTAGTCACGGTATTATTTTTAGGTGGGTGGGTTCTTGGTGCTTCCTGAGCAAACACAGATCCCCCGTGGGACAGAGCGAGCTGCTTCCGCCCTGCCAGCCCGCCCCGCGCGGGTCCCACCGCGGTGACTAAGGGGGCAGAGGCGTTAAATGCAAAATCCCTGGCATGAATCACGAGCAAAGGGCCCTGGCATTCACCCTGGCACATATGGTTTCCTTAGGAACCATAGGGGCTGTAAAACCTCTTGCTTCAGGGCAGCCATTAACCCCTAGCAGGGAGGGGAGGATCAGCCAGCAGCTTCCCTGGCAGCGTTTTGAGCCTCGAACATGGGCTCTTTGGTCCTTCAAAATGCGCCGGCATCATTGCAGGGACCCGAGTCTGGGTGGGCTGCGTGGGGTGGGCGAGCGGCCCACCCAGCCGGAGAGTCCCACCGCCCCACTTGCACCCTGCCCCTTTGCAGGTTCGTGATCCAGCTGCTGGAGGACTTGGTGTTTTTCGTCAGCGACGTCCCCAACAACGGCCAGAACGTGCTGGACATCGTGGTGACCAAGCCCAACCGGGAGCGGCAGAAGCTGATGCGGGAGCAGAACATCCTGAAGCAGGTGAGTGGCCCCGGGGCCCTGCATCCGAGCAAGGCTGAGGTCCTGCGGAGGTGTCGTGTGCTGCCCAGGGCCACGCTGGAGCCCAGGGATCTGGAAGCCCCCATGGAGGAGGTGTAGCTGGTCTCCAGCTCCTGCCCCAGTGGTGCACCAAGCCCTCCTGGCAAGCACGGCTGGTGTCCAGCCAAGCACGGGGGTGATGGTGTGGAGGGGGACACAGCACTTATCATCTCTGCTTTTGGGCAGATCTTTGGGATCCTGAAAGCCCCCTTCAAGGACAAGGGCGGGGAAGGGCCCCTGGTGCGGCTGGAAGAGCTGTCGGACCAGAAAAACGCTCCCTACCAGTACATGTTTCGGCTGTGCTACCGCGTGCTGCGGCACTCCCAGGAGGACTATCGCAAGAACCAGGTGCATGGGGGGTGACGGGGGGACCCCCCATCCCACCACGTGTTGCAAAGCCCTGGGGGGCTGCTGAGGTCTCGCTGGGGCAGGGGGCTTTGCCAGACCCCGACACGCAGCCCCCGTGTGCTCACCGCCCCTCTGCCCGCTCCAGGAGCACATTGCCAAGCAGTTCGGCATGATGCAGTCTCAGATCGGCTATGACATCCTGGCCGAGGACACCATCACGGCCCTGCTGCACAACAACCGCAAGCTGCTGGAGAAGCACATCACGAAGACCGAGGTGGAGACCTTCGTCAGCCTGGTGCGCAAGAACCGTGAGCCACGGTGCGTGTCTGGAAAGGCCCTGTCCCAAAGGGCTTCGTGCTGCGTGGTGGGTGGGATGTGCCTCGATCAGAGGTGGAAAGAGCCACTGGAGACCCCCCTTTCACAGCGAGCTGTCTCTGCTCTGTAGGTTTTTGGACTACCTCTCGGACCTGTGCGTGTCCAACCACATTGCCATCCCCGTCACCCAGGAGCTGATCTGCAAGTGCGTGCTGGACCCAAAGAACAGCGACATCCTCATCAAAACCGAGTGAGTATCCAAGGGGAGATGTTTTGTATCCAAGGGGAGATGTTTTCCATGATCGGGGTTTGGTGCCTGGCCCTGCCACCAGCTCCCACCATGCCCTGGTCACCCCTTGAGGTGCAGCTGCTCCCTGTCTGTGGGAGCATCTCCAGTTTTACCCCTCTTCTGCCCTAGGCTGAGGCCGGTGAAGGAGATGTCCCAGACCCACGAGTACCTGAGCATCGAGTACTCGGAGGAGGAGGTCTGGCTCACCTGGACGGACAAGAACAACGACCACCACGAGAAAAGCATCCGGCAGCTGGCGCAGGAGGCCCGGGCTGGCAATGCCCATGACGAGAACGTCCTCAGCTACTACAGGTGATGATCCCAGGGCATCTTCTCCCCAGGTGAGGACGTAGGGGTCTCGCAAACTCACTCCCTCTCCCCCTCATCCCTGGGCAGGTACCAGCTGAAGCTCTTTGCCCGCATGTGCCTGGATCGCCAGTACTTGGCCATCAAGGAGATCTCCCAGCAGCTGGGTGTGGACCTGATCTTCCTCTGCATGGCAGATGAGATGCTGCCCTTCGATCTCCGGGCGTCCTTCTGCCACCTCATGTTACACGTGCACGTGGACAGGGACCCCCAGGAGCTGGTGATGCCCGTGAAGTTTGCACGGCTCTGGACTGAGATCCCCACGGTCATCACGATCAAAGAGTGAGACGCGTTGGGGCTCACGGAGGCTTTGAGGGACAGGGCAGGAGGTGGGGTGGCAGATGCCATCCTGTGTAGGGACTGGCTTGGCTTTAGCAGGGACTGGGAAGGGGGCATTTGTGGAGTGAATTTGGCAGGTCTCAGCCTTCAGGAGGAAGCGGGCTCCATCATAGTCTTGAGCATCACTTCTGGCTGCGATGGCTCAGCAGCTGCCTGCACAGTGCTCCTCCAGAGTGGGCGCAAGGAGACTCGCTGCCATTCAGCTCACCCCCACCATGTCCCCTCGCAGCTATGACTCCAACCTCAACGTCTCGCGTGACGACAAGAAAAACAAGTTTGCGAGCACCATGGAGTTCGTGGAGGACTACCTCAACAACGTGGTGAGCGAGGCGGTGCCCTTTGCCAACGAGGAGAAGAACAAGCTCACCTTCGAGGTGCGAGACCTGTCGATGTCGCCGGCGTGTTGCAGGATGCAGGCTGGCTTGGCTGCAACTGCCTCTGCAACGAGGGTGGCCGCGCTGGCATCCCTCTCCCCCGTGGCTGTTTGTCCTGCTCAGCCTCGAGCACGGCGAGGTCTGGAGTTGCCTTGTCCTTCCCCAGGTCGTCAGCCTTGCCCACAACCTCATCTACTTCGGCTTCTACAGCTTCAGTGAGCTGCTGCGCCTGACGCGGACGCTGCTTGGCATCATCGACTGTGTCCAAAACCCCCAGCTGATGATGCAGGCAGTCTACAACGACGAGGTGACGGGTGAGTCCCTGCTCCATAACCAGGCATGGTCCTGCGGGAAGGTGTTTTCCGTGGTCTGCCCAGTGCTTTCCAGTTTTAGCTGCAAGAAAACAAGCCACTGGTTTGCTGACGTGGAACCTTTGGCTGGGTCTGCACTGGGAGGCAGGAGGTGTTGAGCCCTTGGCCATGCCAGAGGAATGGCCAGTCCCTCCTACTCGTTCTCTGATTAATATCTACAGCGTTCTGCAGTCTGATGTGTCCTTCCCTTGGTCCTCTGCCACCTCCCTTTCCATCTGCATTAACTTTGCCCCCTGTGGTTGCCTCTGTAGGGAAGAACGTGCGGAGGTCGATCCAGGGCGTTGGGCAGATGATGTCCACCATGGTGCTGAGCAGGAAACAGTCCATCTTCAGCTCTCCGAGCCTCAGTGCCGGCTCTGCCCCGGAGCAAGTGGACAGAGGGAGGAGCATTGAGAACGAGAACATTGTGGTGATGGAGACCAAGCTGAAGATCCTGGAGATCTTGCAGGTTGGAGCCGGTGGGGAGGGAGAAGGGGAATTGTGGAGCTGCGGGTGGGACCTGTGGGATGGGGTGGTGAGGAGAAGACATGGGTTTCTGATGCAAAGAATAGCTGGCATGAAGAGGGCACTCACTTTTGCTTCCTTCTTTTTCTTCACTGCTGCCAGTTCATCCTGAACGTGCGGCTGGATTACAGGATTTCCTACCTGCTTTCCATCTTCAAGAAGGAGTTTGTGGAAGTCTACCCCATGCAGGACAGCGCGGCCGACGGGACGGCTCCAGCCTTTGACTCCACAAGTAACTCTTCCACTTTGCTCCTGGTACAGCTTCAACTCAGCAGACCCCGCAGGCTGGGGACACACGGGCGACGGAGGTGACAGCTCCAGCAGCTCTCCATCCGCCGCTGCTGCTGGCAGGGAGCATGGGGGGATTGAAGTTCGTGCAGGTGGGATGAGGTGTCCTGTGTCCATCGTGGATGCTCGGAGCAGGGGCCAGGGAGCTGGGTCGGTTCCTGCGGGTTTCTGCCAATGCACGGGGATCGTGTTGGCCGCCCCGTTCATCTCCCCTTCCTCTCCCTTCAGCTGCAGCCATGAACCTGGACCGGATCGGCGAGCACGCAGAAGCCATGTTCGGTGTGGGGTGAGTCCCTGCCCCCTCCGGTGCATAGTTAGCCTGGCCATAGGGCTCTTCCTCTCCCGTCCATACTGCCGAGGCTGAAAGCTGCAGGTGATGAGGAAGATGAGGCTCTAAAGGCTAATGCAGCTGTCCCCATCGGCCCCGAGGGGTGACTGAGTGCGCGCAAGCTCCCACGTGGCTGCTAACGCCAAGCGCTTTCGTCCCGGCTTCAGGAAGACGAGCAGCATGTTAGAGGTGGATGACGAGGGAGGGAGGATGTTTCTGCGGGTGCTGATCCACCTGACGATGCACGACTACCCGCCGCTCATCTCCGGCTCCCTGCAGCTCCTCTTCAAGCACTTCAGCCAGAGGCAGGAGGTCTTGCACACCTTCAAACAGGTAACCCTGGTGAGACGCTGCTCTGGAGCACCTCTAAGCCCACACCTGGCTGTGGGTGCAGGACATGGGATGGGTGCCGGCCCCTTTCCTTGAGATGGAGGTCTGGAAGAGGAGGGGAACGGGCTTCGTGCCCCAAACTGGAAACCCCTGGGAATGTCGCCGCAGGTTCAGCTCCTGATCTCAGCCCAGGATGTCGAGAACTACAAGGTGATCAAGTCAGAGCTGGACAAACTCCGCACTATGGTGGAGAAATCGGAGCTCTGGGTGGACAAGAAGGGCAGCAGCAAAGGGGACAGCACGGTGGAGGGGAACAAGAAGGAGAAGAAAGAGGTGAGAGCCCTGAGCAAGACCCTGGGAACGGGGGTGGGAGGCAGAGGTGCGGCTCGCTTCAATCCAACACCTAACACCCCTCGATGGGCCATGCACCCCTCTCCCTGGAAGAGGAGGGTCAGGGAGGGTCCGGTGGGGTGCGGTTATGCCCCAGGCTTTGGAGAGATGTGGTGGGACCCTGGTGCTGTTTCTGTCCCCTTGCAGCACGCTGCTGATGAAGAGGTCATTGCTCCGGGAGAGAAGAGCAGCGAGAACTATCAGATAGTCAAGGGGGTAAGTGGGACCGAATCCTGCCCCCGGGGCTGTTCCTGGAGGCACAGCCGGCGATGTCTGCCCGGCCTGGGCTGGCACGGGTGCCCCAGTAAGAAGGGAAAGGGTGGGATTTCATGGGGGGGATTTCCAAGCTCTCCTGTGGTTCAGTAGAAACGAGTCCAAGCCGGGGCTTGTTCCTGCCAGCTCAGCGCGGGGAGGAGCCCTGTTACATCCCCGGGGCTTGCGGGTGCTGGGGGGCTGGAGGGGAGAGGGTGGGTGGTGGGTACGAGGGCTCTGCGTGGCACTGCGAGGAGTTCTGAGGGGTTGCCGAGATTTGCAAGCGATGCAGGGAGCACCTGGGTTTACGGAGGGCACATCTGGATGGCAAGCAAGCCCCCACTGCTGGTGGCCATTCTGATGGGCTCCCAGGCTCAGTTCCCCTCTGCCATGGTCCTCCTTCTCCCCAGATCCTGGAGCGGCTGAATAAGATGTGCGGGGTTGGAGAGCAAGTGCGCAAGAAGCAGCAGCGCCTTCTGAAGAACATGGATGCCCACAAAGTGATGCTGGATCTGCTGCAGATCCCTTACGAGAAGGTGGGTGGGCAGAAGCTGGCTGGTCCTGAAGTGCCCCAGGCAAGGGGTGGGGGATGCGGGGACCCCCCCGCATGGCTGGGTCCTGCAGCCGGGCAGGGCACGAGGGGCAGCAGCCTGCTGCTGCTCTCCATCCCTTGCCAACTCTGGTTGTTTCTCTTCTCTGCCCTTCCTCAGGGTGATGCCAAGATGATGGAGATCCTGAAATTCACCCACCAGTTCCTGCAGAAGTTTTGTGCTGGCAATCAGGAAAACCAGGCCCTGCTGCACAAACACCTCAACCTGTTCCTGACCCCGGGGGTAAGGAGAGGGGGCCGAAGGGCGGTCGCAGGCAGCAGCACAGGGAGAGGCTTCAGTACCGCTCCTGGGGCTGAGAGCAAGAGATACAAAAGCCAGGAGGAGACCCCGGGAGAGGACGGGTCAGGGCAGGAGCGGAGGCTGTTCCTTGCAGCCCCCCGGCCTCACTCTGCTCCCCTGGTCCCCAGCTCCTGGAGGCTGAGACGATGCAGCACATCTTCCTCAACAACTACCAGCTCTGCTCAGAGATCAACGAGACGGTGCCGCAGCACTTCATCCACTGCGTGGCCACCCACGGCCGCCACGTGCAGTACCTCGACTTCCTGCACACCATCATCAAGGCCGAGGGCAAGTACGTCAAGAAGTGCCAGGACATGATCATGACCGAGGTGAGCACCTCTCCCCCCGGCCTGCGGGGCGCGAGCATGGGGCGTAGCAGGGCATGGCTCCTGGGAGGTACACGGTCGGCTTCTTCCTTGAGGAGGAGCCTTCCCGGCCATGCTGGCTTCTCCCTGGAGTAGGAAACATCTCCAGGAGCTTAATGCAAAGTCCAAGAGCCAATAACCGTTTTGGAGTCCCACAAGCTGTGATTCCATGATTGCGCTGCAAACGCCTGGTGTTCCCTGTAAATGCACGGCCCTCTCGCCCTTCGCCGGCGGCTGCCTCTCATCGCCCCGCTGCAGAGGACACCCTTTTCTGCCTTGCGAGGCTTCTGACCCTCCTTCTCCGGAGCGGTGACCGCTGACCCTTCCCTGCAGCTCACCAACGCTGGGGACGATGTGGTGGTTTTCTACAACGACAAGGCTTCGCTGGCCACCCTTCTGGAGATGATGACAGCGGCCAGGGATGGGGTGGAGGAGAACAGCCCGCTGATGTACCACATCTCACTGGTGGACCTGCTGGCTGCCTGCGCTGAGGGCAAGAACGTCTACACAGAGATCAAGTGCACGTCCCTGCTGCCCTTGGAGGACGTGGTGCGGGTGGTGACGCATGAGGATTGCATCACGGAGGTACGGGGTGCCCAGCGAGGAGGGTGCCGGTGGCTGTGCACTGATTGCCTTCTCCTGACGGTGCCTGTGCCCCCCTGCCCCCTCCCTGGCAGGTGAAGATGGCCTACGTGAACTTCGTCAACCACTGCTACGTGGACACGGAGGTGGAGATGAAGGAGATCTACACCAGCAACCACATCTGGACTCTCTTTGAGAACTTCACCCTGGACATGGCCCGGGTGCGTGGGGAGGGTTGGGTGGGAGGGACGCAGCAGCGATGGCTGCTGGATGGGATGGGGACAGGTTGGTGTCGCCGAGGCTCCCTTGAAGCCTGGGGAGCCAGACGTGGGGCATGGGCACCATGGGGACTTGTGTAGCCGCCACATTAGGGGCTGGGGAGCCCTCAGGGCTCCCCGGCGTAGACCCAGGAGCTCTGTCACTGGCCACATCCTTCAGCTCAGCAAGGTCCCAGCAGCGCTGATGCCAGCAGCATCCAGCCAGGACGCGTGCTCACCTCGCCCTGGTGCCATCAGCATCCTCCCTTCTCCTCACAGATGTGCAAGAAGCGAGAGAAACGCCTGCCAGACCCCACGCTGGAGAAGTACGTGCTGACGGTGGTGCTGGACACCATCAACGCGTTCTTCAGCTCCCCCTTCTCGGAGAACAGCACCTCGCTGCAGGTAATAAGGTGCTGCACGGACAGGACATGGCCAGGGGAGGAAAGCAGCTCATCCAGCCCCCCGAAACAAGGTCTGGACACGCCTTGCACTGATACACACCCGCCTGCTCTCTCCTCCAGACCCACCAGACCATTGTGGTGCAGCTTCTCCAGTCCACCATGAGGCTGCTGGAGTGCCCCTGGCTGCAGCAGCAGCACAAGAGCTCGGTGGAAGCCTGCATCCGCACGCTGGCCATGGTCGGTAAGGAGCCGCGGCAGAGCGATGCTCTGTTCCCCACCGACCAGGAGGATGGAGCCACCCTTGGCTGCCTCCGCTCCGGCAGCAAGCAAGAGCCATCGTCCCTCCTGCGGCTCTTGGCAGGGTGCCCCTGCCAGAGGCTGCCGGCTGGGAATGGGGAGGTTTGGCTCCGGGATGTGGGTTTTTTTGAGCTACGTCTCCAGGCGTGACCAGGGTGGCGTGGGGATAACTGAAGCCTGGGCTTCCTTGGGAGATCCCTGGTGTGTCCCTGCTGGTGGAGGGCCTGGAAACAAAGCCAGCATTTATGGTGGTTTTCCCTCGCCAGGACTTTGCCCTCAGCCTGCTTGTGGCTGCCTGACTCAGGACAGGGGTTGTTAGCACTGAGTCACCCTGTGGAAAGGATTGCTCGGTGGTTAGACGCTGGGTGGCTATTTCCCTTTGTAATTTGAGGCAGGATGCTTACAACATCTCCATGCTGGGCTTTCCCAACCAAAAACTGGAGGTGGTGCCTCCTTCCAGCCTACATTGGGCTGGGGGGGCTGTGGGCAATGTTGTGCTGCAGTGGGGAGGGATGGATGGAAATACTCCACCACGCACTAGCCTGGAGGAGTTTACTCTTTTATTTAACCCAATCTTCTCTGCTGCAAATGAAGAACTGGTGAAGGGGTGCCCGGCCCAAAGCAGTGTGGTAGGACCCAGCCGATGGGGTGGGCTGGGTCGTGGCTGTCCCCAACCCTGGCTCCATCTCCTGCAGCCAAGAGCCGCTCCATCGCACTGCCCATGGACCTGGACGCCCACGTCAGCTCCCTGCTCAACAGCAGCTCCACCAGCACCATGCAGAGGAACACGTCCAGCTACAAGACGGCCACGCGGACCTTCCCCCGTGTCTCCACCACCCCGAACCAGTGGGACTACAAGAATATCATAGAGAAGCTGCAGGTGTGGGGCAGGGAGGCGGGGGTGGCGTGGATCAGTGCACGATAGCAAGAAGGCGCCGGCGTTGGAGGGGTCCAGCTCCCGTGCTCGTGTCTCCTGGGCATGCGTTGGCCCTAAAGGTGCGTGCTGTGACTTGCAGGACATCATCAACGCCCTGGAGGATCGCTTGAAACCACTGGTGGAGGCTGAGCTGTCTGTCCTGGTGGATGTCCTCCACCGGCCAGAGCTGCTTTTCATGGAGGGGACGGAGGCATTTCAGCGGTGCGAGAGCGGAGGTTTCCTGTCCAAGTGAGGATGCTTTGCAATTGCCCAGGGATTGCTGGGGGTGCTGGGAAGGGCTGGTGACCTTCACCCTTTGTGGGTTGTGCATCCCAGTGTGTGCCTGCAGCCTGGGGGGATGGTGGGGACGGTTCCCTCGGGGACCCCCTTGTCCCTCTCGGCTGTGTGACGGTGGCTCTGCTGTGCCAGGCTGGTGCAGCACACCAAGGACCTCATGGAGACAGAGGAGAAGCTGTGCATCAAGGTGCTGAGGACGCTGCAGCAGATGCTGGTGAAGAGGAACAAGTACGGCGAGCGGGTGAGCACCACGGTCCCATGGCACGTCCTCAGCCGCCGCCGCTTCCCAGGCTGGCAGTGCCCTCCCTGCTGCAGCCCATGGGTGCTCGGTCTCATTCTGCTCTAGCGCTGGCCCCGGCCTTGGGAGACTCATGACGTTTGTTTGTCTTGGCAGGGCAACCTGCTGCGGAAAATGCTCCTGAACAATTACCTGCAGAACAAGAAGTCCAGCTCCAAAGGGGAAATCGTGGATGCTGCCGGGGGAGGTGAGTGCCCCTCTCCTGCGCCCTCCCTGTCTCTCTACGCTGTTCACACACAGCTCGAGTCCCCAGATCCCGAGCCATGATGGGTGCAGGTCTGAGGCTGGTTGCCATGCCCCCACCTCCATGGGAGTGAAGGATTTGGGGACGTGAAGGGATGGGACTGAGATGCCCCTGGCAGTGATTTAGCTGTGCGCGTTCTCCTGCACTACCACAGCATCACGTCCCTCCGTGTTCTCTCATGCAGGCCAAGACCAGGACTGGTCCGCGATCGCTGCTGTCCAGTGCCGGCTGGACCGAGAAGGGGCCACCAAGCTGGTGGCTGACCTCATCATGAACACCAAGAACGAGAAGATCTTCCAAGAGAGCATCCTGCTTGCCATCCGGCTGCTGGACGGAGGCAACACCGAGATCCAGGTGCTGAGCCCTGGCCGCGCGGTGGGCACCAGTCCCAGGGGTTTGATGCGTGCAGCGTAACTGTCCCAGCACTCGGAAGACATGGGTGCAGGGCAGTCCTCTGTCCCGGGTTGGCCCCTGGCAGCAGGCTTTGCCAAAATGCTGTTTGGTTGCATGTGTTTGCTGCCCGTCCAGAGGAGGAACTGCAGAAATCTGTCTGGTTCGGAGTTTTCCAGCTCGGTGGCTGGGTGGAGCGGGAGGGCTGGATGCTGCAAAGGGGCAGGTTGCTGCGGGTTTTCTGGAGTAATGCTGATGCCCTCTGCTGGGTTTTGCTGAAATGGCTCAGGGCTGCAGCTCCTGGGTGATAACTCGTGGGTTATCGCGAATTCTTTATCACAGGGAAGCTGACAAATTAATTGTGCGTGCAAAACCCAGTAGGGTTCCAGGCCTGGAGCTGCTATAATCGCTGCGTGCTCTGTCCCTCACCCTGCTCTTAGGGTAAAGGAGAGCAGAGCGGCAGGGGACGATCCACCCCTGTAAATCCAAGAGGACTGTGATGTCCAAGGCTGGTGTATGGAAATAAACCTGCTCACCACGTTCTCTCAGATAAGGTCTTGAGTGCTGGAGGCTACCAAATCAGAGGGGCAGGCAGGGACAGTTTGGACCCCATGACTGACCCCATGATGGAGCCTTGAACGGCTGTCCTCCCTCCTCCCAGAAATCCTTTTACAACCTCATGACGAGCGACAAGAAGTCGGAGAAGTTCTTCAAAGTTTTGCACGACCGGATGAAGAAGGCGCAGCAGGAGACCAAGTCTACGGTGTCTGTGAACATGAGTGACATCGGGAACAAGCCTCGTGAGGACAAAGACGAGCCTGACCCTGGCACCAAAGGTATGGGGCTGTGTGCCCTTGGTAGAGCCAACGTCTGTCTCATCGGATAGCCTGACGCTAACACCGTGGGATTGCCCTCTAGGACGAGGAGACGCTTTCATGATGCCTGGCACCCCCTCCCGATACCCGATGGCCATCGGGTTTCGGAAGGGCCATGACACCGGGGAGCAGGGTCAGAACAACGAAATGGGGGTGACGGTCCTGATCATGGAGCCTATCCTGCGATTCCTGCAGCTGCTCTGTGAGAACCACAACCGGGACCTGCAGGTTGGTTACGGGCGCTGCTAAGGTCGGGGGGCCAGGGCAGCCATAGGGCTGGGGTGCAGGAAGGCTGGGCTCTGCCCTAACTGGGTCCATAAAGGGGTTGCACCAGCCATTCCATGCCTCAGTTTCCCATCTGCAAATGCACCATCCCTCATGGATAACTTTTGGTGTTGTGGAAGGAGCTGTTCGTGGCACGACTGTGTCTGTGGGACTGAGTGCTGCTCTCGGAGGTCTGTACGTTACAGGGGTGGCCCCAGCCCAATTCTCCATCAAACTGCAGCTGGAGGGGGTGTTGGGAGGGGGATCAGGACTGCCCCCCATCAGAGTGATGCCGCTCAGCCCCGTAACTGCAGGCTTTGCTCGACAGAACTTCCTCCGGTGCCAGAACAACAAGACCAACTACAACCTGGTGTGCGAGACGCTGCAGTTCCTCGACATCATGTGTGGCAGCACCACGGGGGGGCTGGGGCTGCTGGGCCTCTACATCAACGAGTACAACGTGGCCCTCATCACCCAGACCCTGGAGACCCTGACCGAGTACTGCCAAGGGCCCTGCCACGAGAACCAGGTCTGTGGGCATCCCTGCGGGTCTGGGTCGTTCCCGACATGCCTGGGGCATTTCACCGCTGATCCAGGGATGCCCAGGGGAGGATGTGGGGGGGATGTGTGGGGAAGCAGCAGGGCCAGGGCCAGCTTTTGTTTTCAGGGTGGGAATAGGAGCAGAACACGGGCAGCAGAGGATGCCAGGGTGCACAGGGATGCTGCACGGGTCATGAGCTGCTGCTTGGGTAGATAATATGGTGATGCAAATGGGGGTTAAATATGGGTGGTGCGAACAGTGCCCTTTCCAGGGAGACGGGGGTTTGGGGCTCCTGGGGTAATCAGGCAGGGTCAGCGCCGTAGGCAGGGCACCGTTTCGGACCTGGGCTGTGTTGGAGGGTGAAGCTGGGAGGACTGGCAGCATCCATGGGATAACACATTGCATTGCTCCCCCAGAGCTGCATCGTGACCCACGAGTCCAACGGGATCGACATCATCACAGCCCTCATCCTTAACGACATCAGCCCCCTCTGCAAGTACCGGATGGACCTGGTCCTGCAGCTGAAGGTAGGCAGAGCCTCGGGCTGGGGTGGTGGGCACGCGTGTGGGCTTGCTGGCATGGCCGTGGGGTGAGGTGGCTGCCGTAGCGGGGACCGTGCACGTGTCGGGTCCTTGAGTGTGGGAGCGTGTGGGCTTGGTGGGACAGGGCTGGTGTACCTCCACCGTGTGGGCTTGGTGGGACAGGGCTGGTGCATCTCCACCGTGTGAGGCTCAGACGCCTCTAGCACGGGCGAGTTGCAGCTGACCGGGGCACGGGGGGTTTCTGCCCACTCCGAAGCCCTGGGCAGCAGCAGGGCACAGCTCCCCTCAGCAAGGGCTTCTCCTCGCCAGGACAACGCCTCCAAGCTCCTCTTGGCCCTCATGGAGAGCAGACACGACAGCGAAAATGCCGAGCGGATCCTCATCAGCCTCCGCCCGCAGGAACTGGTAAGGGCTGGCAGTGAAACACCCCCAGCCGTGCCCCGCTGAGCCCCCAGCCTCCCCCCGACCCATTGCTGGACCTCTTCTGCCTGTGGGTCCTAATGCAGCTTCTGGTTTGCAATCTGATAACCCTCTCATCTGCCATACTGCTGGTCACCGCCTTCTGCACAAGCATCCTTGCCTGATGGTTTTCCCAGAGCCATTCGTGGCCAGAGGAGGGAAACGAGGCAAGGAGATGGGGAGAAGCTCACTGTCCCTCTGCTGCCTTCCAGGTCGACGTGATTAAGAAGGCCTATCTGCAGGAGGAGGAGTGTGAAAACGCCGAGGTTTCCCCCCGGGAAGTCGGCCACAACATTTATATCCTGGCGCTGCAGGTAGTGAGCTGTGACAGCAGGGTCCCTGCCAGGCTGGGCTCCCTGTGCCATGCTGGGCTCCCACTCACTGATTTGCACGTTTTTCTCTATATTTATTTACATTTCCCCCAGCCAGGCCGGCCTGCTTGGGGAGGCATGGCTGGGAGATGTGCTTTTGTGAGAAGCCAGCCCCCAGGCTTGCCGGCCATCCCGCTCCCCCGTGCCCCGGTGGCTGCTCGCCGCCTGTGCTCACCTGGCTGTCGCTGTCCCTCTTCCAGCTGTCCCGACACAACAAGCCTCTGCAGCAGCTCCTGAAGCCGGTGAAGCGAATCCAGGAGGAGGAGGAGGAGGGCATCTCGTCCATGGTACGGAGGGGCCTCGGGAAGGGAGGCAGAGCCCCCACAACCCGCCCCGACCCTGACTGGAGACCGCAAAGAGCTGCTTCGCCCACCCTTGCTGAGTCACCCTGGGTTTTGTTGTTTAAGATTTGATGGGTTTTGCTATTCCCCAGGGGGACTAAAGACAGACAGACTTGTCAGTGCCCTTGTAGCCCAGACTACAAGTCCGAAGGCATGCGCACCAAGCTGCGGAGAGCCGTATTTGTGGTGCTCTGCCGGGCTCCCCAGGGAAGGCTCAGACGTAGGGTGACATCCAGCTCGCTGCAGGCACAGGCTGGTGGCCCTGGTGAGGTCCCTCTGGTACCCGGTTTCTCCCCTTCCCTTCAGAAAAGGAAGCGCCGAGTCCTTTGCTGTCGTTTCTTGCCTATGTACCTTAGATCCCGAACGAGATTCAGCAGTAATATGATTTCCCTGGGGTTTTATGGGCATTGATTTGTAATTTGTGGATTAGCAGCATTTGGACGTAATTATTGCAGGGAATCGAATGTCTGTCACCTCAGGGAGAGCTCGTACCCCTTTAGGAAGCTTTAATTCATTTGCTTTTCCCTGAAACCTCGTCGGCTTTGGTAGATTTTGAGGAACGCTGTTGTCAGTGCAGAGTTAGACCTGACTCCCCCGGCCGAGGCCACTCTCATCCTTTCTCCTCTCCCTGCATCCCAGCTCAGCCTCAATAACAAGCAGCTGACGCAGATGCTGAAGTCGACGGCCCCAGTCCAGGAGGAAGAGGAGGACCCGCTGGCGTATTACGAGAAACACACATCCCAAATTGAGGCAAGACCTGTTAGCTGTCGGTTGCCGGTTTGCACGTGGTCGGTGAATCCCGTGTGTGCCCCAGCCGCCTCGTGCCCGGCTGTTTTGCACTAGGAGCCTTCCCATCCCTGTGCTGGCAAGAAGCAGACGGGCCTTTTGCTCTGCAGAGAGCTGGAGGCGTTAGCAGAGCCTGCGAGGAGCTGAGGGAACGAGCTGCCCACCCGGACCCTTCCTTTTTCTCCCAGCAGCAGCGGGGATGCAGCTGGTTTGGCAGCCCCATCCCTGCCTGTCGGCATGGATCTCCTTGCAGATGGGCCAGCAAGGGTTCACGCGCTCTCAGCTTTCCTCCAGCACAGCCAGGGCTGCCTTTGCTGGGTCGATTTGTGGCGTTATAGACGAGTGGCCGCTGATATTTGGATCCCGGTGGAGTGGGAGGGAGGAGGAGGGGAAGGCACAGCCGGGTCTAGGGAAGAGGAAACCAAAGCGCGGCAGGGTCAGGATCTGATGCACCCTCCCCTTCGCCCTGCTTCCTGCAGATTGTGCGCCTGGACCGAAGCATGGAGCAGATAATCTTCCCCGTGCCTGGCATCTGCGAGTTCCTCACCAAGGAGACCAAGTACCGGCTCTTCACCACCACGGAGCAGGACGAGCAGGGCAGCAAAGTCAGTGATTTCTTCGACCAGTCATCCTTCCTCCACAACGAGATGGAATGGCAGAAGAAACTGCGCAGTAAGAGCAAACCAGACCTTCCCTTTGGGCTCCTCCCGGCCAGCACGGGCACTTCGAGTAGTCCCTGTTGTGAAACTGGGAGGCAGCCCCGCTTTGAAAGGGCTGCAAACCCTGGCAGCAGCCTGGAAATCACATCTCAGAGCTCCTTGTGCCCCTCGCTCTGTGGAGCATAACACACTTGGCACTTTGCAGGGAGTGGAGGTTAATCGAGATCCCAGGGATGTATTTCCTCCATGCCCGTTAGTGCAGTTCCTCGGTAGTCTGAAATGCATCTTTCAGCACATTCCCTGGGATTACGCCTGCAGGTGTTTTCCCCTGGAAAGCCCTCTCTTCATTTGTTTTCAGGTGCCTTCTCCTAAGCCAGGATCTAGCAGCTACATATGGGAAATAAAACTTGTTTCTCTGCACCCTGCAGACCTGCTTAGGTGCTTTCAGGGCTGTATCAGGATGGAAATCCTGGCTTAAAATAACAGGAGCTCAGTAAAGACTCACACTATAAATACTGCCATGCAGCTAAGGAGTAGTGTAGCAGCTCTGAAAACACTTGCAAATCCAGTCAAAACTATCTCAGGAATTTGGCAGGAAACAAGTTTCCAGTATAGATGGGAAATTGCTGGCTGGGTCTCCTCTGGGACCAAGCACCAGCGCTGAAAACACAAAGACACTGTTGTTTTGAGGGACGTGAGCGGCGGGGCTGTAGGAGGTGGGAGATGGGGAGGAGGGTGAGGAGGAGAACGGGGCCGATCTGGTTCCAAGGTGCCAGAGTAGGTCAAAGGGCCGAGAAGCCAAGAAATGCGAGCAGTAACATTTTGAACTTGCACTCCTATTTCAGCAGATGAGGAGGGAGCTTTTATTAACGTTTTGAAAGAAGTGGGAGGCAAGGGTCCCTCCGGGCCCGCTAGCTGTACTGAGCCGAGACCTTCGGGTGTCTGGGAGGACAAAGCCTTCCCCGGTTGGCACAAGGTTGGCTGAGATTTGTGTGTCTGCCTCCTCTCCCTCCAGGCATGCCGCTGATGTACTGGTTCTCCCGCAGAATGACGCTCTGGGGAAGCATTTCCTTCAACCTGGCTGTCTTCATCAACATAATCATTGCTTTCTTCTACCCCTATGTTGAAGCCACTTCCATGGGTAAGTGCCCCAGCATCTGCTGCTCCTTGAGGTGGAAGAAAAAGGGGACCTTCGTATGCAGGAAAACTGATCTCCTTACCTGTACTCTCCCCAACCTCAGTCTCCTTTTGACTCCTAAAGCCCCAGGTCCTTTCTGCTGCTCAAAGGAAGGGATTGAGTCAAGATTTCAGTTGCCAGCCCTCCCACTGCTTCCTTCTTGGGGAAAAGTCTCTTCTCCCTGGGCTGCGCTTTCCCTGTTTGTAAAATGGGGGAAGCAGTGACAGAATGCAAAAGGCAAAGCCTCCGTCATTTACAGTGGTTTTGAGATCTCGGACAAAAGATGTTAGAGAAATGTATCAGTAAGAACCATCTTAGTCAATACCAGTCTTTGCAGTCAAGCGTGATTTCTCTCTTTCTTCCCTCTGCTAATCAGCACGTTAGTTTTTCTGGACAGCAGCACAGTGTCCGACTGGCAGCATGCATTTAATCTCGTGCTGTTTAATTGCTGTGGGTCTTCTCTTCCCAGGAGTGCTGGATTCCCCACTGATCTCGCTGCTCTTCTGGATCCTGATCTGCTTCTCCATCATGGCCTTGTTCACTAAGCGCTACGGCGTCAGACCGCTCCTCGTGGCACTGATCTTGCGATCGATTTATTACTTGGGGATTGGGCTCACTCTGAACATACTGGGAGCTCTCAATGTAAGTTCTCCACGTGCTGGAAAAATAGCGTAGCAGCCATGACACAGGAGGCTGTTCCGCATGCCCAAAGTGCAGCAAACCCCACTCCCTCCCGTTTCTGGTTGTTCCCCAGCTGACCAACAAGATTGTGTTTGTGGTGAGCTTTGTGGGCAATCGTGGGACCTTCATCCGAGGCTACAAGGCCATGATCATGGATGTGGAATTTCTTTACCACGTTGGCTACATCGTGACGAGCGTCCTGGGACTCTTTGTGCACGAACTCTTCTACAGCATCCTGGTACAATAAATGCAGATGTCTGGGGCATGGAGGCAGCCAGTCTGCCCTGTTAGAAGCTAGAAGGTTCCTGTGACACCTTCCAGGGGCTGATGGATAACAGCAGCGAGAACAATTCACTGTGCTCTAATCTTTGCGTAGGCTGATCTTTCTGCCTTCCGACAGTATCTATTACTGTCTCTCTCCTGGTCTTTTGCTATCTCTCTCTTTCTAATCTCTGCTGCGTACTTTATCTGGGTCAGCTGGGAGACAACGTGAGCTGGTGAGGGCAGAGGCAGGGTGCATGTGTCCTATTCTTGGCTCTCCTGCTGTGCATAAGTCACTTCATTCTTCTCTGCTTCCCTCCAGTAAAGCTGGGAAACTTAAATGCTTTATTTGAAAGTTAGTCAAGGTCCGCTGCATGATCCAAGGTCTCAGGATAAAAGGGGATATAGGTAGGGCAGGCATTATCAAGAAAAGCACCCCGCGGCATTGCTTTGCTTCTGGGTCCTTTCAGCTGTTTGACTTGATCTACCGTGAGGAGACCTTGTTTAATGTCATCAAAAGTGTGACGCGGAACGGGCGCTCCATCCTGCTGACAGCCCTCCTGGCTCTCATCCTCGTCTACCTCTTCTCCATCGTGGGCTTCCTCTTCCTGAAGGATGACTTCATCCTGGAGGTGGACCGGCTGCCGGACAGCAAAGCCAAAGGTTGTTCAGCCCTTGCCCTCGTTGGCTGCGGTGCTTGGGCTAGAGAGGGGCCAGGCAGAGCGTGGGTCCCCTTCTGCAGCTGGACCATTGCATGAGACCCTCCCCGCTGCAGAAGCACGCACGTGTCTGTCTGTGTGCATGCGTCATGGGTTCCATACCCTTGGCGCAAACTCCTGGTAGCACTGGTTTTGGGGTTGGCAGGGAAGACAGCTGCCTGTGCCGGCTTAGGGACCTCGTGCTGCACAGAGCAGGGTGTTGGGGCTAGGAGTGATTGCAGAGAATGGGGTGGGCAGCTACAAATGAGGTTTTAGCACTGTAGAGGTCTTACTGAAACTTGAGCAAAGGATTCAAAGCCTAGAAAAGGCTAAGAGAATGCAAAGCAACTTTTTTTTTTTTCAAGAAGCTTGAAAGCTGCAAGAAGAGGCAGTTGAAAAGCACCCGTGACAGCAGCGAAGAGCTTTACTAAGGCAAGCTGATGCTCTGACAAGACCGTGGTCTCTTTTACTTGCAGATGACCCCTTGGGGATGCAAAGGAACATGGAGACCTTCATGGAGTCATGCAGCAGCGACAAAATTAGCTGCTCTGCTGTGCCCACTGCCTTGGAAGGTAAGTGAGCTCATTAGAAAGGTCAACTCTGTTAGCGGCAGAGTAGGTTGGCTGCCTGGATTGTCAGCGAGCTCAGAAAAATCCTAGCTTTTCAAAGATGGAAACAAACAGCCCACCTTCTGGCACATACAGGCAAGAGGCCAGAAAGTTTTGCACTGACCCTGGCGTAAAAAGAAGTTGAAGTAGATTCAATTTAGTCATAAAGAAAGTGTGAGCTTCAGGAGCGCTCAGCCAAACACCTCCACACCAAGAAGCAAGCTGGAGGAGCTGCTGGTTGGGAGATCCACAAGGAGCATCTGCTCCCAGGAGATGCCACTGCATCACTGCAGCAAGAGTCATCCCCGCAGCTCTGGATTCTTCGCAATGGTCTGGTACTTCTGCCCTGTCTATGCTCTGGCTTTTTTGCTTTTATTTCCCCCTCCGGTACTCCAGAAACAGACGCTGACCAGCGGGAACGTGCCTGCGACACGCTGCTCATGTGCATCGTCACTGTCCTGAACCACGGGCTGAGGAACGGAGGGGGCGTGGGTGACATTCTGCGGAAGCCATCGAAGGATGTGAGTTTGGGAAGCACACGGGACCCCTTTTTTCTGCTAAGTCCTGCTGCATATACTGCTGTGCAGCTGCCCTCCCTCCCTGGAAACTGTGACACTTCCAGCTCTATCCCCCACGCTGTCCTCCAGTGCTTTCCTCCTCTCTTCCCCTATCACATCCCTGTTATTCCTCCTCACCTGGTACCCGCAGCCCATGGCCTGTGTAACGAGGCAGCACGGTTGGGGTGGCTAGAGGACACACATTTATCCCTTTCGTCTATTACAGGAGTCCTTGTTTCCCGCTCGAGTTGTCTACGACCTCCTCTTCTTCTTTATTGTCATCATCATCGTCCTTAACCTCATCTTTGGGGTCATTATTGACACTTTTGCTGATCTGAGGAGCGAGAAGCAAAAGAAGGAAGAGATACTGAAGACCACCTGCTTCATATGTGGTGAGCACTGGCACCTCGGTGTATAGGAATTGCCCCAAAGCTCTTCCTCTCTTCCAAGGTTGAGGGAAGAAAAGGAGTTTCAGCTGGTTTCTGGTTTTCATTTGGTTCACAGCAAAACTTAAATCTGTTCACCGATGGGTCACTGCAGTGTGAGGAGGCATAAACAAGAGCACAGAGAGGGGAAATTGTATTGTTCCTCACCTTCTGCTAATGAGGTGTTAAAGTAAAACGCCAAACTGTGGAGTTCTTGTCACTGTGCAGCCATCACTCCTGAGACCATCACTTAGCCAGTGGAAAAAAAGCACCATATTACTAAGGAAATCAAATACAGAAAATGTTCTGGAATGCTTTGAGTCATAGGAAGGCATCCAAAAAAAAGGGAAAAAACCCAATAAGTCTAGCTGGGTTTTTTTCCTTAAAAGATCCACTGGGTGCATTTTATGCTTTTAGACACATAGGCAGGAAGCACAGCTAGTGGGACTTTGAATAGAAGCCTCCTGAATACACAACTGGGTTATTTTCCCCGTTTTGGATGCTCGTTGTGTGCTAAATGCCAACTAATTATTAAAAGCACTTCTTGAAAGTCACACCTGGGAGAGGATGCAATTACCTGTACTTCCTTTCACATGTTTGCTTGCTCGCTTCTTACCTTCTCCTCCCCTCCCCATCTCCTGCCTCCACCTTAACTGCCTTTCCCAGGACTCGAAAGGGACAAGTTTGACAACAAGACGGTGTCCTTTGAGGAGCATATTAAATATGAGCACAACATGTGGAACTACTTGTACTTCATAGTGCTGGTGCGAGTGAAAAACAAGACAGACTACACCGGGCCAGAGAGTTACGTGGCACAGATGATAAAGGTACACGTCCTCTCAGGGCAGCTCTTTCATTATTGCAACCTGCCTACCCCAGGGAAATATTTGAGAACAGTTGACTTGCCAAAGAAAAAGAGTTTTGAGAAGGAGCTTTTGGAAAATATTTAATAATGCTGTTGTGCCTCAGTTTGTTCGTAGCTGGTTATTTCCACTTTGCAATCTCAGCCAACAACGCATTGTCTGTTTGATGTTTTGTACTGTGTATTTAAGGATTGAACCAAGGGCAGAACCAAGCAGCAGAGAGTGTGACTTCAAGGTGATTTCAAGGCAAGAAGGGAGGGAAAGGAAATTTAGAAAAGAAAAACTTCTGAACTTGAGCCCAGAAGGCTGTAAGAAAAAAGCTGGAAATGGACTATTCATGGAAAATTTGCAAAGATACAGCCAAGACGAGCCTTTGAGAATGTCTTTAATCCCTAGGCACAGACAGGCTTCCTGCTAAATCCTACCAGGTCTCTTCCCTCCTCCTCACCCCCTCCCCAACTCCCATTCTCCATGGTTGCCTTTCCAGAATAAGAACCTTGACTGGTTCCCCCGGATGCGAGCCATGTCGCTGGTCAGCAATGAAGGGGAAGGGGAACAGAATGAGATCCGAAATCTTCAAGACAAACTCAACACCACGATGAAGCTGGTGTCCCATCTCACCTCCCAGCTGAATGAGCTGAAGGAACAGGTACTAAACACTTTTAAAAATAGGAACACTTGAGGAACACCTGACTGTAGAAACCCGCTGTCCTTACCAAAATAGACATCAATTGCAAGGAACAGGAGGCAGAACCAGCCCAAGCCCGTGCAACTTCAGATACAAAGCAAAGGGCTCCCGCAGCTCTTTTTTGGGGGGGTCAGGCACACTTGGGATAAGTGGGTTTTGATACTTTACTTCCTCATCAGCTAGAGTCTGACGCACAAGGTTTTCTGGCAGATGCTTAAAGCAGCCTGGTCAGTCACACACTGGAGAAGCACATTAGTGAATAGAAAGGTGGCCTGGTTTCCTACCTCACTTGTGTCCTTATTTGAACTCTAGATGACAGAGCAACGGAAGCGCAGACAAAGGATGGGGTTTGTGGACGTCCAGAATACCATGAACCACTAAGATGGAGAAGAAGCATCGGGTTCACCCACCGAGAGACTAGACACACGTATCAGCTACTGAGGCTGCTTATTCCTGGGTTCCATGCATGGACATCACTGTCAGAGAAAGACGGACCATGCAGAAGGGCTTCACAGTCAACATTTTCCTTAGAGCGCTTGTAAGCAATGCAGGAACCAGGGACTGGCCAGGATTCCTCATGATACCTGGACCCACATGTTACTCTAATGCCCTTGTAGGAAGATAAATTATACAGGACTTTTATTCCTCATTGCAATAACTCTTTATTTTGCAAATGCGGAGGGTGGTATCTTTATCTCCTTGCGCTACATTCTGATGGCCTCCACCTCGGGTGTAGTGTAACTACCTGTAGGGCTGCAATATTTAACTTATTCCAAGAGTGGCACTAGTACATGTGGATCTTTGCAAACCAGTCATCGTATTTGCTGTAATTGCTCCATGCTGATCCCTCTCCATTTAAAGAATTCTGTTCGTCACTGTGGTGCAGTAAAGAGAAGCTAAACTCAAGGAGATGGATTTGTTAATTTAACTCACCAGACGAGGATGAGTATCCAAGCTTGTACTAGTGTTAACTAGTCTTTTGCCTTCTATGGACCAAGAAGATGTGGGCAGTAGTAGTAGGAGACTGCAGGTTTACAGGAGTTCACTGTGAAGGGGTGTCCTGTGTTTTAGTTTCATCTCTGGTATAATGTTTTACTTTCGTTGTTGTTGTTGTTGTTACTGTTACTTAAGAACTAAAGTGTAAATTGCCTTAACTAAATTAAATACAAAATCATGTTATAATAAAACCTTAAATATGGTAAAGAAAGTGCCCTTCCTGTGCACTCTGGTATGTAACGGGGCTGTTATAAATAGAAATACATACAGTCCA
The DNA here is from genome assembly GCA_013401315.1 of Balaeniceps rex. NCBI lineage: Eukaryota > Metazoa > Chordata > Aves > Pelecaniformes > Balaenicipitidae > Balaeniceps > Balaeniceps rex. Next base: position 240,270 of record VYZW01003126.1, on the reverse strand, counting down.
AAGACCTGAAGCCAAACCAGGGCTGTGTTACCCAAGGTGCTCCACAACCCAATGCTCTCAGCTCCAGATGTTAAACTTTAAAATGTAGTAGAATGAAGAACTACCTTGAACACCAGCCTTGTTTTCTGAAGCTTTGGATTAGAGCCTGCTGCAAAGTTTCAAATTCTTTCACTACTTGCCAGGAAAACACCGTTCAAATACATAAAAAGGAGCAGCTGTTGGTGCTGCCTGGAGCCAAGCGCAGTCCTGGCATAGCTGTGTTCTAGACACTCATCCTTCCCAAGCCAAGCAGTGCTGTAGCCACCCCAACTACAGTCCTGTGCCTCTGCCTCCCGAGAATAGACACTGATGCAAGCATTAAAGCTTTAAAAAGAAATAAAAATAGGCCACAGCAATGGACTAATCACACCTGAAATTTGTTTATGGCCCTATATACCAACATGTCATTAAAACCTATCTTTATCCCTCAGCTATGCAGTAACCCGTATGGAACCTTCTCTTCACGCTGAGGGAAATCTGCATATAGCTAGCTGGACCAGCAACACGCCGCTGCAGCATTTGATTGAAATCTCAATTAAACTCTTACACTGCTCTGCTGTCACCATGGTAAACTCACCCTCAGTCCTCTCCTGTGTCTTCTCAAAAGGAAAATAAATGTGATTGTTAAAGTTATCCCTCCCTCAATTTCACTGTTACCAGTGCTAACACACAGAAACACAAGCATAGCTATGTTTTCACATCATCACTAATGTTATCTTCACAAGCAAATTTAAAGCTAACACGGTTGTACCTACTTGCTCTGTGCATCTCCTGGCTGTTCCATTTCTTGTAACACAAAGGATCTGGTCTAACACCACAAAGTTCGTTCTTCTACGCTACATTGCTCCAATATGGTTCCAGCACAAATGTGTTAAGCTATGTCCTAGATTTTTCAGGAAAAAAAGAGGGGGCACTAAAAGTGAAGGGTGTGAGGTGTAGGTCTGAACAAAAATGCTGTTGCTAAGAGGAATAAATGGTTTTATTCATCATGGCAACATACAGTGCTTTAGGAATATATACAGTGGAGAATCTGGGAGTTAGCCTATCACTTTGAGTCCTCTTCAGGTTTCTTGGCATAAAACTTTTCTCGCAGTTTTTTCCATGTCCCTTTTTTCATGTCTTCCATCTGTTTCAGAACGTCTGCAAAAGGAGAAGAGAGAGAGAGATGGGGTAAGAGGAAGAAAAGCAGAAAAGCAAAGGAATGAAAGTCCTCTTATAAAAGCTTTGCCTTACATATATTTTCTTTTTTTGACTTTTCATCTTAATGAATTTCTATTTCAGGGCCTGAGGCAAGTTTGTTTTCCCTTCCAATCAATTGTTCGGGGAGTCCCTTATCACTAACAACTAATATTCAGTTTCCACGCACTGCAATCAAAGTTAGGAACTGGAGCAGAACAAAACTGCGCTAGCTTCCTACATTGCACTTAATAAATGATCTGGCTGAGAGTATTTCTGTATCGTGGTACCCTGTTTTCTCTCGAAGTCTAATATAAAAGGAGAAATACCAAAGGGAATTTGAACATGGTGAAACAGAAGCTGAGAATTTTTTGAATGATGTAGCAAACGTGCATTTCTTTCACATAGCTCCTGCTATCTGATCTCAAAGAGCCCTTGCAAACCCTTCGCTGTTCCTGCCCAGTGCAAAATACGATCGACTTTTTGCCCTGATAGATTACCGAAGATCTCCTCAATTATTCCTGAACTTACTCCTCATTAAACATCCTAATGTACTTGCACAGCAGTCCCATTCTGTCCTTCAGTCACAGGTGTTTAGTAGAAATGATGCAGTGAACACCACAAAGACTATAATGTACTTTATCTCCTGCACTGACTTATTCTCAAATCAAGCACATTAGTACCTGTTGCTAGGATCATCTTGCAATCTTCTACTGTCAGTCCAGTGAAGCTGGTGTCTTTCAGGCGTGGATACTTCACAAGCGAGCAAGTAGGTGAGAGGAGAGAGAGAAAAAGATGTTACTTGTAGTGCATTAAAACAGGTAAAAATGTCACCATACAGTAGAGTCATTTTCAGTCAAGCTCTAAGAATTCTGTTCATACATACCGAGGACTACCATCTGCATTGTTCATACATGTCACGGAGGCCAAGATGTCTGCAGCTTTCCCAGAGTGACCAAAGGCACCAGGTAGTGCTGCATCCACCTGACCGCTCATTTATCTGTGACATATTCCCAGAAACCCCGCTGGGACAAGGCAGCCAGCTGCAGTAGGTGGTGACTCATCCTCTAAAAGCGGGATGATGGATAATGCCAAAGCTCACCTTGTTTTTGTAGTAGTTGGTGTGGATTCTGACTAAGCTCTCGTACATTCGGTCACAGGTCTCAGGGTCAGCAATCTGGAAAGGGACAAAAGTATCACACAAGTCTTATTTTAAACCTCCATAGCAAAACCCACCTTGTTTCAAGGTTTTTCTAAGAAGGACAGTCAAGGAGCAGCTTAGGTGACTTCTCAGTGCAATATAAGATGCTGGTGACCCCTGTTATGCTACTCCAGACTGCAGATCATTTTCTTTCCCTTCTACTTCTCACCAGCTTGGCCTACAAGAATAATGAGGCACATGATTTCCAGAACTGTCCTTCTACTCTGCTCAAAAAGATTCGACAGATCAACTGTGAATACACAGTTAATGACAATATTGCTGGACAGTTTTCTTCTCACATTTATTGGCCACTGCTGTGAAATCTGCGAGAATTCTTGCTCAAAGGCCAGTTTTGCTGCCTGTTTTATTCTAAAGCATCAAATAGGATAACGTACTAGGATGGAAGTTAGAAAATCCCAGTGCAGGCTAAAAATAGGTTATAATTGATTAGGGAAAAGCAGCATGAAAGACACTGAACGGCTTGTGGAGGGTAAATGGATTTCTATTTTGGTCGAGTAAGTTGGAAAGATTTTGCTAATACCTAAACCTCTGCTAGGTGCTTCGGACAGGTGCCTCTGCCTTGCAGAGCCATTGATTTAGCAGTGTGGATGGCACTCCATCTTGTTTTTCTATTTTACAATGGGGGCCAACTCCACCAGAACGCTGCATTGCTGCTCGGTGACATCAAACATAAATGATTAAAACGAATACATGAATAAGAATAGTATCAACTGAAACATGTCAGGATAAAATGACACGGCTCATCTGCCCTTGGGACATTGGCACAGGTTCAGCACAAGGCGGGTAATGCCTCCTCTGCACAAACTAGGAAAGGCTCTCCTTATTCAGTAGGTAATGGCTGCTGCAGGAGAGAGGATGTAAGGACAGACAGACTGTCAAGAGTAAGCACCATCACACTGCAGGTGATCTTCAGCTTAATGTATCTTGCAGTCACATTTCAAATGACCCTGCTAATGTTTTAGTAATGATAGCAGAAATAGCTATTAAATGGGTAGCAGAAACAGTATTCCCCCCCCGCTAAAATCAGCAAATCTTACTCCATGTGAATAAAACAGACATTAGACTGATAAAGTATCCTTTATGGTTCTAGTTCTTTTCTCATACATTCCTCCTGCTGTCTGCCAGTACATTTCCCTTTGCTGTATTAAGCTTTTATACATACAAATTGACATCAGTGCTGCAGGCATCAATTTAGATTTTCAAGATGAGTGGCAGCTTTGGGATCTTGTAAGCAATTGGTGCAGCATATTCAGCTGTCCTGAGCGTATGAAAAAGCAATAAGCACTTTCCGAAATGTCTGCTGCAGACTATTCTGGTGACCAATATAGAATTAGGTGCCTATAATGGCCCCTTGAAGTAGAAAACGCATCTCTGGAACAATGTTTTTATGCTAAGAAAGGGCACATTTACATTCCACAGCACCATCTCCAAGCCTATAAAGGTCTGCAGCCCAAGTCAAGCATTAGCTTCTCTAATTTATTTCAGCACCAAAGCCTAACCTCCAACAAAGTTACAGCTGTAGCCAGAATCCAATTTTAGAACTGCTGCATCTGAACAGTGCCAGGCAATGTTGCATTTCAGTATGTACTCCACACTGCATCGCACTATCACCCTATCATAGAATCACAGACTGGTTTGGATGGGAAGGGACCTTAAAGATCACCCAGTTCCAACCCCCCTGCCATGGGCAGGGACACCTTCCACTAGACCAGGTTGCTGAAAGCCCCATCCAACCTGGCCTTGAACACTTCCAGGGATGCGGCATCCACAGCTTCTCTGGGCAACCTGTGCCAGTGCCTCGCCACCCTCACAGTGAAGAATTTCTTCCTTATATCTAATCTAAATCCACCCTCTTTCCGTTTAAAGCCATTACCCCTTGTCCTATCACTACATGCCCTTGTAAAAAGTCCCTCTCCAGCTTTCTTGTGGGCCCCCTTCAGGCACTGGAAGGCCGCTATAAGGCCTCCCCGGAGCCTTCTCTTCTCCAGGCTGAACAACCCCAACTCTCTCAGCCTGTCTTCATAGCAGAGGTGCTCCAGCGCTCTGATCATCTTCGTGACCCTCCTCTGGACCTGATCCAACAGGTCCATGTCCTGCTTGTGCTGAGGGCTCCAGAGCTGGATGCAGTACTCCAGGTGGGGTCTCACGAGAGCGGAGTAGAGGAGGAGAATCACCTCCCTTGACCTGCTGGTCATGCTTCTTTTGATGCAGCCCAGGATATGGTTGGCTTTCTGGGCTGCAAGTGCACACTGCTGGGTCATGTTGAGCTTCTCATCAACCAACACCCCCAAGTCCTTCTCCTCAGGGCTGCTCTCAATCCATTCTCCGCCCAGCCTGTATTTGTGCTTGGGATTGCCACGACCCATGTGCAGGACCTTGCACTTGGCCTTGTTGAACTTCATGAGGTTCGCACGGGCCCACCTCTCAAGCCTGTCCAGGTGCCTCTGGATGGCATCCCTTCCCTCCAGCGTGTCGACCACACCACACAGCTTAGTGTCGTTGGCAAACTTGCTGAGGGTGCACTCGATCCCACTGTCCATGTCACCGACAAAGATGTTAAACAGCACCAGTCCCAGCACCAACCCCTGAGGAACACCACTCATCACTGGTCTCCACCTGGACATCGAGCCGTTGACCGCAACTCTTTGAGTGCAACCATCCAGCCAATTCCGTATCCACTGAGTGGTTCATCCATCAAATCCCTGTCTCTCCATTTTAGAGACAAGGATGTCGTGTGGGACAGTGTCAAATGCTTTGCACAAGTCCATGTAGATGACATCAGTTGCTCTTCCCTTATCCACCAACACTGTAACCCCATCGTAGAAGGCCACCAAACTTGTCAGGCACAATTTGCCCTTAGTGAAGCTATGCTGGCTGTCACCAATCACCTCCTTATTTTCCATGTGCCTTAGCACAGTTTCCAGGAGGATCTGCTCCATGATCTTACCAGGCACAGAGGTGAGACTGACTGGCCTGTAGTTTCCCGGGTCTTCCTTTTTTCCCTTTTTAAGAATGGGGGTTAAGTTTCCCCTTTTCCAGTCAGCGGGAACTTCACCAGACTGCCACGACTTCTCAAATATGATGGATAGTGGCTTAGCAACTTCATCTCCCACTTCCCTCAGGACCCGTGGATGCATCTCATCAGGTCCCATGGACTTGTGCACCTTCAGGTTCCTTAGACGGTCTTGAACCTGGTCTTCTCCTACAGTGGGCAGTTCTTCATTCTCCCAGTCCCTGCCTTTGCCTTCTGTGACTTGGGTGGCGTGGCTTGAGCACTTGCCGGTGAAGACTGAGGCAACAAAGTCACTGAGTACCTCAGCCTTCTCCATATCCCGGGTAACCAGGTCTCAGTTTCCTTCCAGAGAGGGCTCACATTTTCCCTAGTCTTCCTTTTAACACTAACATAACTACAGAAGCTTTTCTCGTTGCCCTTGACGTCCCTGGCCAGCTTTAATTCTATCAGGGCTTTAGCTTTCCTAACCTGATCTCTGGCTATTCATCACGGCAAGCAAAAGACACTAATTAACTAGATTCCAGCACAGTGCTGACAAACTCAGTGTGTTTTGTATCCCACTTCCATAACCACGGGAATGGGTTCTCCAAAGCACATAGCGTAAGCGGTGCAATCATCGGGTATAAACCACAGCTTGTCCTACGCGAGAAACAAGTGACATGGCTGACTGGGACTGACTCAGGCCTGTGTTTCAAAGGCGAGCAGAGCGTTCACACACCGGCCCATCCTGGGCCCCGAGGGCAGCTCTTCAGAGCTCTGAGGAGGCCCGAGGGAAGCTCGTTTCTCTACCGGCGCCCCACCGGCACAACCTTCTCCTCAACTGCAACCGAGCGAGCTCCGAGGCGGCGGGCACCAGGGGAAGAAACCCCGTGTCAGCACCAAACTCCCCAGGTTTGTGCCCCAAAAACCGCCGCAGCCGCCTCAGCTAGACCGTTAAACCGGCCCCGGCCCCTCCACCGTCGGAGGCCGGGAGGGGATGAGGGGCCTGCGCGGCCCAGGCCCCGCCTCGNCCGCCCTCACCTGCGTGTTCTCCCCCTCACGGAAGGCCTGCGCCACCCGCTGCCGCAGGAAGACGCCCAAGTCGCGCTGCCGCTTCGTCTCCTCCACCGGCCACTCCTCGCAGAGCTTCAGGAACCGCCGGTACCTGGTGGCCGCCATCGCTGCCGGCGGCGCCGGCCATGGGGGGGGTCACGTGGCCTACGGCAGGCGAGAGGGGTCCGGCGGGGCCGCGCATGCGCCGCGCGGTTCCCGGTGGGGCCGGGGTGGGGGGACGACGGCAGCGGCGCTGGCTCTCAGCGCTGCCCCCGGGGGCAGCACCGAAGAGGAGGGCTGGGGGGGGTCCCAAGAGGCTGCCCCATCCGCCTTCCCCCCTCCCCGTTCCCGGGGGTGCTTTCGGTGAGTGCTGGGAGGACCGCCAGGCGAGGCCCGCAGGCCCCGACCGCCGAAAGGTCGAGGCCTGGGGAGCAGCGCTGCTCTTCATCAGCGCTCCGAGCACCCCCGGGGGGCTCACGGCCTACCCTGTGTTTTTGAAAGGCGGCTGATGAGCAGCCTGGCTTTGCCCATTCATTTGCTAGATTGCTGCTGCCTACGCTGCCAAGCAGCGTGCTTTGTGCTGCTGGCAAAGGGATCTCGCTCCTGCGGTGCTGCAGATACCCGGGCCAGGCAGCCAGCAGCGCAGCACATAATAGCTACCTTAATGCTTGGCTTCTGGCCGTTTTAAAACCTAGAAAGTCTTGCCTGTTTTCCCCCTTCTCTACATGGAGTACATAAGGTGGTATGCTGGCTCAGAGCTCCTTCTCTTGATGGGCAAATGGTTAAATGCTTGATAATTATGTGCTCGTATATAAGGGGTGAAAGGGGAGGGAGTGGGATGCCTTCTATCACTATGCAAGCAACAGGTTGCTGTTTTCTTTCCAGGAGCAGTGGCAGGTGAGGTATGCAGCCAAGGGGGGTGATTTGCTCGGGGATCTGGCACGTGCTCAGCTGCTGCTGTCGTGCTTGGACCCTTTTTCATCCTTCCCCACTTTCAGACCCGACATCCTGGCGCACGCATCCAGCGAGGGGCTCAGCAGTGATGCAGATGCTGAGGTGGGTCTGTATAAACCCCATCAGCAGAGCTGTTACCCAGCCGCAATTAGCACTGATCGCAGGACCACGGGTGCACGCGTGTGAGCCAAGACAATTGATGACTCAATCCTTTCACTACTAAAGCAGTGTTTTTGGCTTTTTTTTTTTATAGTCATCTGAGTTTGTGGGCAAGAAATATGCAACACTGTAAACAATATCCTGTAAATAATGAGGTCTTCCCAGATGGACTTCAGGCCAAGTAAAATATGCAACTGGGCCAGGTGACTTAAATTTTCCAGCTATAAATTGTAGCAGTTCGCCAGCTGTATGCAGTAAAATACAAGTGAAGGGGTCTCCCTTGAGATCTAGTTGTTTAAACCTGTGGAAATAATGGCTCTCTTCAAAACATACAGCCCTAAACAAAAGATAACATAACTTAAGGATGCTGTGGAAGTGAAAAAGAGATGGGCAGCAGGTGAGAGTTACTTAGACAATTTTATTTATATCCCCACTCCCCAGTACCGGGGTTCTGTAGCTCTACTGCTTGTGTAAGGACTTCTTTTTCAGGTTTCCCACACCATGCAGGAAGGAATTATGTTTGTTCCGTAATAATAAAATCTGTCCACAAAAGCTGTAAACATTATTTCGAGTCTTTTGTTATCGTCTCTTCCAAACACACGCACAATATTTGTATCAAAGAACTGCTAGGTGACCTTTAATGTCTAGTCCCTGACTCAATCTCATACTTTTTTTTTTAACTTTTTTTTTTCTTTTTTTAAGCAAAAATACCTTGATGTGAATGTTTTTTGTGACTGATATCTGACAGAATCATCGCATTCCCATACTTCCTGCCCCTAGGGAGCCCCTTGCTTAGAAAGTTTCTGAAACATGCCCTGTTATAATCCCACAGGGATATTAAACCTTCGCAAGGTCCAGTTCTTGGTCTGAGGTCCCCCTGCTTTCACACCTCAAGCAGCGCAGAACCTCCACAGCATCTCGTACGTCTGTGTTTCAACACCCGCGCTGTACGGAGAACACCCGACCGTCTCGCAGCGCTGGGCATGTGGCGCGTGAATGTCAGGGTGTGCGTTTTTCTCTCCCACTTGTGTCTTTGCGTTCAGCCCGTAGCGTTGAGCGTGAGTTGAAAGTAATGCTGCAATCTGCTCAGACTTGCCAGCTCATTTTAATAGTCTCACTCAAATGCACAATATCTCCTTAGCCCGCTTGGCTTTGTGAGCGTAGAGGTGAGCAGGTCCTATTTTATCATTAAGACTCTTTCAAGTAATGCTTTCTTTTGGCTCTCAAATAAATCAAGGACAGCAGTAAAACAAGAAAGGAAAATAAATCTTCTGATTGATTGCAGACAGGACGGATTCTTTCAGCTCTTTGCTTTTTACGCTTGAGTTCAGTAATGGCACGTAGCGTTTTTTTGCACTTTCCTAGCAAGCTGTCCATGCTCTCATTCCAAACCGTGCACGTGACATCCAGCAGCTGTGAGGGTCCCATACAACTGACCCCAGGCGGTACTTTTCAGAGCTATCGGTCACTAGTAAATCCAGGCTATTTCACAGAATTTGTCATTTTCCTTCTGAGATATTCTGAAGGATTTTGATGAGATTCTCCAGGCCAAAAATATAGCCGTGGTCTGGCCCATCGTAAGTGGTGTGATTGCATTTGGAGCCTCTGAAAGTGGTGTGGGCAAAGTCTATCATGCGGACGTCAACTCTGGAGTGATGCGTGCCATGTGACGTGGTGCAGTTTGTTTTTTGGAAGTGGAGGTGATTATCCAAGGGTGCCGTGTTCTCCTTGTGCTCCTGTCCATCATAAATGATGAGAAGTGAGCTGGAGTAGAACCTGTAAGAGCTTTGCTTCCTAATGACAGAAAGCAGAGCTTTTAGTCGCAGGATGATGGGCTCCAGGAGATCCGCTCGGAGGTGGTTACCGTTGCAGAGGAACTGGCGCAAGGTTTGCCTGAACCCCTCCGGTGAGAGTTTCCTGCCGTAATACTTATCTTTGCAGAGAAAATGGCCAGTGTCCGCTTGGTAAACCTTGAGGAAAGAGAGCAACAATCCAGATTCAGTTGTTCAGTTTTTCCAAAGCTCTGGATTTCGCCCTAATAGAAAAGTTCAGACCCAAGCTGAAATGGGACGCAAATCCTCTGCAGTCTAGCAATATCTGGCAATGCTGGCAATGGACTGCAGCCTTCTCACTGAATCCCACCTCCTGTCTTTTCTGGTGATTTAAACTATTCAATTTAAACCACTAGCGCAGATTCTTGTTGTACTGCTATAGATTACCCCTTTGTGAAACCCAAATAGCTGTAAGTCACAGCCGTGTCACTAGTGATTTACAGCATTTTCCCTCTGGCCGTGGTAGGAGTTTGCAGCAGTGCAGGAATACCCCAGCTTTGTGCCTTCTCGCAATACGTAATGCATGGGTAGCGATAATCTTGCTTTCTTACACACAGAGAGACAAGATGTGGACAGAAATTTGTATGTGAGGCTCTGGTAACACTGAGTAAGAAATGCGGGAGTGAATTTAGAATTAGCTTGCACGCCAGTTGTAATTTAAAGGATAATCTGCCCAACAGAAGGATGTCAGAAACCGGAAAGGGACACAGGTTTTGACACCGAGTGTTTACGCTGCTATAAATGTGCTTTATAATCATCATTGTCATAATTATCCTTCAGGCACAGCAGAACAACATTTTGAAACCTGCTTGAGAAACGTGAGTGAAACAAATGCATGGTTTCGGTTTCTAGGAGGAAGGGCAGCGATTTTGAGCAAGAGGAACCATAATATTTAGCACAAAATAAACCCCTCGCTCTTGCGGGAACAGGAGGAGACAGCTCTGCGAAGGCATGAGCGGGGCAAGGGGTGCTTTTTGGGGTTTTGTGCAGCAGCCAGGAGCTGAGCACGAGAGGGGAACCTGTGCTCATGTACAGGCAGATTCTCAGCCGGGGTAAACTGGTTCCAGCTGCTCATACTGGTGGCAGTGGTGCAGGGCGGTGCTTATGCAGCCACCACTTGTGCAAGCGGCCAAATCTCCAGAAGTCAAGGAGGGGAATGGGCAAGGGTTACCCTCTGTGTGCCATATTCTGTACTCTTCCCCAAGCATCCTCTCCCGGTTGAGGATAGGACACACGGCCGAGCGCCCAGTTCTTACAGCCTGTATTTGGAGGGAGACGGGAATGAAACTGCTTCAATTTACGGCAACAAAGGGAAGAGTCCCTCTAGATTTCCAGCTTGGTTTCAAGCCGTGTGTCGGGCAAACACCAAAAGGACCGAGGCTCCGTCTCACCTGCATCCCACAGATGCGAACGCCCAGAGACGCAGAGGTGCTTTGTTCGCACTTCTTGATGTGCCGGGCTTTCTTCTCCTCCGAGGCATCGTCGCCATGCTGCCGGGTTCCCATCTTTAAGTCCAGGATGCAGGGATAGTTGTATTTTGATACCACATTTTCAAGCAACAGAAACTCTGAACATGAGTTAAGGGAAACCCAATACTTTTAAATTCTAATTGAAAGAGGGCTTAAATCAGAGCAACTGCTGACGCTCTCCATAATAGCTCACAACTGTAATGAGACTTTCTGAGCCAATTTTACCAACATGTCATCGCTATAGGCCCCTTGCTGCCAATTTCAGTTAATTTAGTGTAGTACAGTCCTACCAATTAAAGCACCAACAGTTCCATTCTCTAGTGACACGATAGCCCTGGGCTGTCAATCCGACACCTTGCCTCGGTGCTGTACTCACTCCAGTGGGTGTGGGAGGAGTTGTTAAACTGTATTACTCACATGACTGGTGGGTAATGAAGTGTAATAGGAAAATAAAAGGCGAGGCAGCTGCTAATTCCTATATAGTTGTGTTTTGAAATGTATGCCAAGGGGATCCTTGACTTACGCTGAATACCCTTTATGGGAAGTGGGTTTTTTCTTTTTTTTTTAGAATAAAATAGCATATTCCAGTTGGAAGGGACCTACAATGATCGCCTAGTCCAACTGAGCAGTGGGAGAAGACAACAGAGCAACTATATTCTGTATATTGTGCACTTTCCCAGGGACTGGGCAGAGGAGGGATGCGTACCCCCTGCAATAAACCACACATTGATTACGAGCTGTTATTTGTAGCCAAGACTCTGCTGGAGGGGAGAGAGGAAAAAGGATACGATGAAGTTTGTTCTCATTATGCTTGGACGACATGCGGTTCAGGTGCTGCCTGTGACAGTGCAGTCCCCAGGGGTTGTAGCTGTTTCTTTCTGGCTGGTTTCGGTTTGCCTCTTCTAAAAGCGAATCTGTGCGGTACTGAAGGTCTGTCCTCAATAGCATCTTCCCCGGGCAGCTAGACAAAATACACAAAAGAACACGTTTGGTTTATAAGCTCCAGAAGAGAATATTCCCTCCCCTCCTCTTTTGTAGAGCCTCAAACTTGATAAGGTAAATTTTCAGGGACTCTCAAAGGAAACATATTCATCATGGCCAACCTGCGGAGATCCTTTGTTACTCCGTAAAAGTAATTTTCAGAAAGCCAGCTATTGCTGGGTGCCAATATTTTCTTTCATTATCATTTCCAAGTGTGCTTGGCTCCTATGAAAAGCACCATTCACAGCGCCAATGACCAGGAATCTCTATTGATCCACCTAACGGGCACAACACAGGCAAATTGTCCAACGATAGCAATGATTCTCAATTTAAAGGGGCTGGCTTCGAGGAGGGGAGGGAGGGAGGGAGCGACGAGGAGATCTGTTCTCTTTGGAGGGTCATTCCTTGGTCTCGCTCATCCAAAACCCATAACTCCCATCACGCCGAGGGCAGCAGTTTCACGGTGGCAATATTGCACCCTTCAGTCATAGCTGACCTAGGGTCTTTTCTGAACCAGTCTGAGATGAAAGATGTCTTGCAGAAAGCTGCTGTGAGCCCTAAGGTCGCGGTGTGCTTGCAAGCACTGCAATGCCTTTCAGAGACAGCTCTCCCCGGGGACGAGGACGGGATCGAACAACCTCAAGGCTGCTGCTTCTGGCTGGTTACCAGCAGAAGGCCGTTGCGTGCTGTGTGCTTGGTGGCTGTTCTCATGGGGCCTCTCCTCCTTTTGGAGCATGCTGTGCTCCGAGGAAACAGGTTTAGAGCAGAGTTTGAGGTATATATTTGAGCAACAGCATCTCAGCGACAGCCAAATCTGCCCTGCTCCATCCACAAGCTGGGGAAGAGAAGAACCATGAAGCCACCAAGCTGGGCTTTGCTTTTCTTCACCTTGGCTGGGCGTCGCTTTTGCTCACTTTCCCTTAAAACGGGAGTCGTGCCACCAAAACCATCCCGGTTAGACCCTACCCAACGCGGCAGGCGAGGACCAGGAGGATGTTCGCAGGGAGCAGGAGACCCTCACCTGTCTTTGAAGGTCTTGGTGAGCTGCGTGTGACTCCACGTGACGAGTGTGTGCTCACTGCCGGTGCTGGCAGCCCACTTGCATTTGTGCCATATTGTCACCGAGGAGTCACCGATGGCATTATCCAGCCGGCCGCAGCTCTCCGTCTGCAGGCTGGGGCTGGCGATCAGGGTCAGGTTGCCCAGGCTGTCCTTTTTGAGATGCACGGAAACGATGCCTGGACAAAAAGGGGGAAAAAACCAAACCAGAATGAGATCAACCCGTGGGTCCCCATACAGGCTCGGTCACCATCTGCACCAGCCCGAGGTGGTCCAGCCTTCCCGAGAGGGCTGACGCTTAGCAGGGCAGCTGCCTCCTTGTATTTTAGTGGCCTCTCACACTGAGCCCACTCTGATTTGAGGCCAAATAAACACCATTAGTCTGAGACCCTGGAAAAGCCACAGGCTTTTCTAATGAACCCTCCTCTAAGGCTTGGCTTGAAACCTGCCTCCTCTGAACATCACGTTCCTTTGTCCTCCGTCCCTCCAGTCTCTGCTATGCCACAAGTGACCCAGCAAAGACCCCTACGTTGGACCCGGAGCTCCTGGTTTATTTATGACAAGGGATTTAGGTCTCACTTTTTAAGACAACGGCAAGGTTGGAAATGGTTTTCATTGTCAGGAAGCAAAGGGAGGGTTGGGGACCGGGAATTTTCCAAAGACAAGCAGCATGCCAGCTGCTTCCTTTAACGGGAGAGCCCCCAGGAGCAAGGGCAGAGGCATGTGCACGGGCTGGCAGCGCTGCCTGCGTGCATGCTGCCTGTACATTGTCATTGTTGTGTCCTTCCCCAGGCGCCAAGGACCAGCACCCAAACGGCCGACGGGGGGGACCGGACCCTCACATGTCCGACGTTCACGCATGAGGAGGAGCACGACCGTGAACAGGGATTATTACTTTCCGCCATAAGTGCTTAAAACATTGTGTATTTTAGCATTGCGATTTTCCCTGACTCCAACGGGAATCACAGGACTCAAATGCCGTTCAGCCCGCCACATATTTAGCCCAGTCTCAGCCCATCCCTGGCATGGGGATGGCTGCCTCCGCGTTTCAAATGACAGAGCAGGAATGGCCGTGGCGTCCCAGACGGCTCTGACCTTTCTGGGAAAGGCTGATAACAGCAGTCCTGCTCCTGCAGCCCCTCTGTCAGGGCTGTCTGAGCCCCTCAGGGCAGCAGAGGCATTTTTAGAGCGTCGCCCTTTAGGTCTCGGAGGGGATGCCAGCCGCGCGAGTCGTACCCTGCTGCTTTCGAGTCTAGCTGCAGTACGGCAGATCCAAAAGAGGACGGTCAAGGCTGTTGGACCAGCAAAACTCGTCACTGGAATGATCCCCCCCGCCGTTAGCAGGAGGTGAAGCTGAAGATAAAAATCCAGCTGTCCCCAGGGTACCCTGGCTGGGTCTGTTGGGCGCTGCAGGGAGATGCATTTCGGCAGCTTAACAAACAAGGGAGCTCTGTGCTCCCAGGCAAACTTGCCAAAACAAATAAATACGCAAACTCCCTTCTCTCCACTTAAAGTGAGATTACAGCCAGTGAGCACAGGCAGGAGGCTTTGCCCTCTCTGTGTGTGCGCAGAGTCCTGCCTGCTGAGTTTTGCTGCCTGAGGGAGGGTTTCACCCCCTGAATTGCGGGACCCCCATCTGTCTGCACCCACCGGCCACCTCCGTTAGACTCGGGGTGCCCATCCCTGCCCGGGTCCTGCACCCCATAACCCTGCAGCTCCAGCTGTATTGGGATGCGCTTCCCTCCCGCCCTCCGTGCAGCCCCCCCGCTCGGGTACCACAACCGTTTCTGTTCCTTTTTGCTGTAAAACCAGCATTAATCCGAAGAGCGAGCCGTGGCGGGCTCAGTTAACTCAGCTAATTTTGCACTGAAATGGGGGAGGAATACACACAGGCTGCTTTGCTAAGGGAGCTGGGGGGCTGGAAACCTTAATGAGGGGGTAAGTAATATTTTTAGCTATCTATCTTAGTCCTTTGCTCGTGGTCACGGTGAGCACAGGGAGCTCTGTCTTCCTCACGCCCCAACATCACCCACCTGATCTTTTGCTGAACCCCATTCGTGAAAAAAATCCATATTACGGCTAACCGAGAGCAAGCGAAGTGCCTGTCAGCTCAGATGCCTGCTTTGAATTTTCACGGGAGGTAGGCAGGAAAAAAAGCCAGCGTATCTTTTGCCTAAATCAAAGCCTTCTTCTTTTTAAAAAGTCACTGCGAGGTGAACGGAGTCCTCGATTCCAAATCTAGCGCTACGCCTCGGTTACAGTGCCATAGCAGCCTGTAACCTTAAAAACTGTCCCAATTACATATCTGCAAGTCAATGGAGCTGTGCTGATTTACATAGTGCTGACAATCTGGCCCTAAAAACGTTATATATAGCATGAAACTAAGAGTTCTTAAGTATCTTACAGTAATATGAAAATTAATGGGGAGATTTTCAAAGGCAAGAATGAGCCGTTAAATTGCAAGGGAATGCGATCGTCTCACTCCTTCCCGCTGAAAACTCTGCCTTCGTAACCCGATGTCTCAGCCTGAAAAATACTTGTGTTCCCTGGTGCGCTTCCATACGGGCTTTGCATACGTCCTGCGAGTGACCTACGCGTGCAAAACAAATCTGTAATGCGTGGCTGCCGACCTTCCCTTCTATTGCAACAAGAAAACATCTGTCTGGGAGCAAAGGTGTATTTAGGTACTTGTCTTTGCTGGCCTTTTAGTGTCCCCAAACCTGCAATGCCGCCCCATCCCAAGCCGGCGAGGCAGCCAGCGGGTATTTACGGGTGTTGTCGCCATGCTAGTGGCATCCCAGTGACCCTCCGGAACGTTTTGCTATGTAGCTCTGCCCTCACGGATTTATTTTTAAGTTTACAAGTGCATTTATTTACTGCCACGTGCAATAGGAATCTGAGCAGACCCAGGCTTGAAAACAAGTCCAGCATCCCTTTGCAAGCTCAGCAGAGCTTTTGCTCTGCAGGCAGAGGTTTGCAAGGGGTTGGTGGGGGCGAAAACCAGCCCCCAGGTCACCAACCTGTCTGGAATGGTTACGTGAGCGGTGGAGATTTTTTAAGCAGCCGACTCGGTGTTAGATTTGAATGATGACATTTGATCAAAATTGCACGTAATGTCATCATTACATAATGGTCCCCGAGCCATCCCGCCCTGCAGCCTAAGAATAGAGATGAAGAACACGGCCACGTGTGAGCGGATGATGAAGACCTCAGGATTGTTCCCCCTGGTGCTCATCCCCCCCCATCACCCTCATGGGAACATGTTCCACCTCTTTAATTCGCCTGGCACTCAGGGCTGGGACAGCTATAAGCGGAATAAAAAATGTGTCTGCCCGATGCCAAATTGGAGAAGAATTGCTATTTAATTACCCCTTGTCGCAAAACTCACGGGGACTTGCAACAGAAGAGAAAAAGCGGACTAAAAGGTATTAATAACCGGGCCACCCCTCAACTGATAAGCTGGGACCGCTTAACATCTCTATTAGAGAGACAGAGCAGGACCCAGCTCTCCAGCACCAAACCCTGGCCCCTGCTAAAGAAAATTGCTTAGAGGAAGACTTGTTTTCTTTATTAAGCATCTTTTTAATATTGTCCCATAAATCTACAAAGGCCCCCGACTTTCTGGGGAAGGGAGAGATTGGATTGGAAGCGCATCGAAACCGCGGCTGACACTTTGAGCTCTTTTCTGTAATGCTGAAGGACCAAAAGATATTTTAAGTTTTTATGTGACAGCTGAGCTTCTCGCCTCTCGCGAAAAACCCAGGGTCAGGAGCTTTATGAGCAGCACAAGTCTGGCAGTAAAAGCAGAAATAGTGAGGGAATAAGGAAGGGAGGGAGGGAGGATGGCTTTAAAAAACTGCTAGGACCCCGACAGACACCAAGGACTGATTTTCCATAGCTAAAGAGAGAAATTCAGCGGGGAAAGTGGCTCAGGGCAAGGAGAGGGTCAGGGAAACTGCGGGGGGGACGGGGCAGTGGTGGGGGGCACCGAGCGGAGGGGCAGGCGGGAGGCTCTTCCCTGGCTCAGGAAATTCTTGCTCGTGGCAGGACAGCTGCCTGGATTTGATTTCTCAGAAGTTAAGTGGTTTGTGCCTCTGGTTTTCCAGGGACCGGTGCTTACAGGAGCGCTGGGGGCAGCAGGGCTTGGCTGAGGTGGAGCACCCAGCAAAAGTGATGCTCGATACGTCCCTGGGCTGTTTTTTTCAGGCTCCGTGTTTCATGCTGGCCCCAAGGACCATCCCTCCCCCAGCTCGTGCTAGTGCCGACCCTGACCCTTTCCTTGCCCTCCCTGACTTCTCTGCCTCCGACACAAACCTTCACCTCCTCTAAAACCAAGCCCTGGAGCAATGGGGCCACACACGTGGTGCAAAGGCACCCTGAGCTCTGCTCCTGGTACCGAAAACCTTTCTTATCAGGGGATGCTAATTCAAAGCTCTACTGCACAGAGCACATCACGTGTCAGATCTTGGGAATCCTGTTTTGAACAAGACTCTCCTAGTCCCTGCCTTCCCCCATCTATTCAGTGCCACCATTCACATGCCGTCAGACCAACGTATCTGGGGCCACGACCTGCAAAATCCTCAAAGCAAACAGTGTTGGGAAACCCCATCCTACTCCTGCCCCTTGTTCTGTTGTTTTTCTTACCCTCTCTGTCCCACTCCTGCACTGCCCAGGCTTTCGGCTCCTCAGGAGGGGATCGTGTTCATGCTCTCAGCCTCCACCTTCTCCTGCCTGTCCCCCAAGAACAGACCCATTTCAGTCCTATTTGACATAACGAGAGTCCACCGCGTTACCAAGACCAACCACGGCAGCAAGGCGATGGGCAGAGGGGAGGATCTCCTGGTGCCATCAGCCAGCGCTCAACCCTTATTAGACATCAGAGACTCCCCCCAGCCACAGAGACCCAGGAGTCCCTCCCAGTCTCACCGACCTGCTCCTGTGCACACTCTCGCCTGGGAAGCATCCTTGCTCAACAACACCTGCACAAGTGACGGGGCTCCGCAGCTCAGACCCAGCCCGACCGAGCCAGCCGGTACCTCCCGCGCAGCCACGAGTCCCTTATCCCAGTCTCGGGACTAATCCTGGTGACAGCCCCGCCGGTCCCTAGCTCCTTCCCCAGCATCTCCCCTTACCTTTGTACTGGGGTGTGAACTGCCTCATGGCCAAGGGCAGCGACTCGTAGAAGCTCAGCTCCTGCGAGACCAAGGGCTTGCAGATCGTGTGCTCATCGTACTTCATCATGCTCATGTGGCCGCCCACCTGATGGACGAAGGGCTCCAGGAGGACGGCGGTCCTGCTCTCGCTGGGGTCCAGGGGGCTCTGCCCCACCATGGTGCTGGGCAAAAGGCGGAGCAGGGCTCGCTCCCCTTTAGTAGCAGCGAAGGGGGATCGGAAGCGGGGTTTGGGACATAGCGCGCTGGGCCACTTAACACCCGCTCTGGGTTTCACCGACGGCGTCTGCAAAACAGAGAGTGTGGGGGAGTGTGAGGAGGGCGATGAGCCGCCGCAAAGCCACCATCTGCGCCGGCATCCCGGCCGGGCTGGGAGCGCAGCCTGGCCTCGCGTGCCCCCGTGCCGCAGCCGGGGCCGGGCATCGAGGGCGCAGCTGGGTGGGATGAGAGCTTTAGGTGCTGGCAGGGAGCCCCAGCCTGAAACGCAGAGTCTGGAAAAGACCCAATTTAGACCTGTTGGGGGCAAAAGAAACAGAGGGGAAGGATCGAGAAGAGCTATCAAGTTAATGCGGTGGCCTCGTCAAACCAGCTGGATCAGGGCATTCCTTGGACCGGTAATGCCAGGTTATTAATACGCTGTATTAATGACACCCCTTGCTGTGACACAGCCCCGGTTTGCCCTAGGAGACGGTGCTAACGGTGGTCTTAGTCCTTCCCAAGCTAGGACATTCCTTGCAACGGAGGTTTATTAATAAAGCCTCTGCAAGCTCACCTCCCTGGGCAGTCCCTTGCCTCTTAACCCCTCTTAATGGGGCTACCAACATCTTCTGCACCTTCTAAAGAAACCTCAGTTTGGGACGTTCCCTGTCATTTAACACCAGTGTGTTAGTAGGAGCGTTTCCTCCACCGTGCTATCACGTGGCACGAGGACATGTCAGACCAGCACCGAGACGGTTCGCACCCGAGCGCCGGCTCCCCGGAGCTCTCAGCCCTGCCCTCTGCTACAGCCCAAGGGAGCATCCAGCAACAGACCCGTTCCTGATTCCAGCCCCCGAGAGAAATTCCTCCTTGATTTCGACAGGAACAAGTCCTGGCCCTAAAACAGAAAGGTAGGAAAAGCACAGACATGGCCCCGTCTGTGCTGTACTGCCTTGGTTTCTCTTGCAAGCACCCAGCAACGCCCACCCCTTCACTTTACTCTTTGCAAGCAGCCCATGGATGGCTCCTGCTCTGGTGGGCTTCGGGCAGGGCAGTCCCATAGCCACTGAGGTGGACAAAAAGGCAGCGGAGCAGTCTGGCTTCATACCATCAAGGCAGTAAAATCAGAGGAAGACACTCCAGACCCCAAACTAAAGGGGATGGGGAGAGAAAAAAAAAAATCATCCTTTTGAGGACTGGTCCATGTGCCTGCAGCCCCCAAAAGGGTGTGCAGAGCCCTGGTTTGCCTGCCCCTGTTAGCACGGGTGACTTTCTCCCTGTTCCTCCAACTTCAGCCAAGCGTGGGGACTCTTGCATCCCATTTTTACCCCATGCAGTAGATCATAACGTCTATGGAAGATCCTTCTCTCTACCAGCGCCTCCAGGATGTGTTGGTGGGTGTGAGCGAAACCACCTCTGCCGACCCCAAGCCTGGCTGGGACCAGGGCAGCACCATCGTCCCCTCCTTGGGCAGGAGACACCGAACAGCAGCGGGATGGTGGTTCCTCCCTGCTCGCACCGGGAATAAACCTGGAGTTGCCCATCGCGGGCAGCTGGCTGCCAGGCTGCTCCGGGGGCTCTGCAAGGAGGGCAGGCTCAGCCTTTCCTCTGGTGCCAGCACTTACAGCCCGACCTGGGAGCTTCAGCCGCTAAAACGCAGCATATTCCTCGTCCTGCAGCAAAGAGCCAAAGCTCTGCTGCTTGAATTTCCCCTTCACGCTCCTCCTGCTGCAATTAAACCACGGAGCAAACAAGCGCTCGGTGCCTGTTTTGTTTTTCTCCTGGAGGGGTGGGATGAGGTGGGTTGAAGGCAGAGAAGGGCGAGAAGGAACACTCCTACCTCCAACACACATGGAGTGCCTCCTTTACCTTCCCCTAAGGCGGTTTTTTTCTTTTCCCCCCCCATTTTTCTATTCTTCCGTCACCGCACACTTTGGAGAGGAATTTCTACTCTACAATTACCAGCCTGTGCCGGCACAGAGGAACAAAGCCCGGCCCTTAGATGAGTGCTTTTCAGCCGGGGAAGAAAGCAGCTCTTCAGAGCCTTTCTAGAAGTTAATAAAAGCATTTAGCGTTTTGTTTAAGTTGCGGCAACTTTTAAAGAGGATTTCTCCCTTGAAAGCTGTGGGTTTGTTGTGGCTTTGTTGTGGCTTTGGTTTTTTTTCCCTCCTCCTCCTCCCCTCCTTATAAAAAAAGGAAAAGCAAAAAGCAAGCAGGTTTCTTGTAACACCTCTCTGGAGCAGGGAGCGCAACGTGACTTCAACCCGGTATTTATTGCTCCAGAGACAGTCCAAGGCTGGAACTCGGCTGACATAACGCACAATTCTGGCATCCTTGGCATTGTGAAGAGTTGTGGGGGAAAAAAATCCCTCCATTTGATAAGGCTCTGATTGTTTTCTCTTAAGCAAAACTCGGAGCAAGATTTGCAGTAAGAGAAAGGGGCTCCTTTCATTTGGTTTTTGTTCTGAAGCAGCTCGTCCGTTCGGAGCAGATAAATGTTACCGCCAACACTTACTGAGCTGCTCCGAGCTCCTCTGAAACAAGACACTCTTGAAATAAATCACTTCTGCCGGCTCAAGTTATCGCGGATGCCAAAAGATATTTACGTCGCTAAAAATACATGGAATTACATATAAATCTGTATCCTCGAAAACAAAACCAGAAACCTTGAATATTTTTCCTCTAGCTAAAAAAAAAATAAAAAGCATCCCAGGCACTGCAGATGAAGATGAGTCAGAAAATATTGGGGAAGGAAAATACTCCTCTGTATAGAGAACTTCCCTCCCCAAGAAAAAAAAAACCCAAGATACTTTAAAGCATCTGCAAACACGCATCTCCCTGGCTCTTCCCCCCGGGGATTGTCAGAGCACGCCGGCTTCCCTTCCAGTGCATCGCAGCAGCATCCTGAGATGGATTTGCATTTCTAACGATCGCGCTCCTGTAACGAGGAGCTGCCAGGCCGATCGGCACCGGCCAGCGAGGGCTCTGCCGGGAGCACAAGCCACGGCTTTCGGGGGCACTGATTGCCAGGTACCGCAACTCTCCGCCCTGCTCTCATTTAGGGCTAAACGTCAAAAGAGTCTGAGCTAAACAGGTTATTTATTCCCGGCTCTAAACACAGCCAAAAGAAATCAAGCAGATTAAATTCTCTAATTTTTAATTAGCGCCTACTCCATCCCATCCCAAGCAGAAACCTTGTGGCTCTGCGTCTGACGCGCTGGGGGCAAAATGCAGACAGCCTGGCCCTAGCAGAAAGCCCACGCCTTGTGAGCAGCTGGGGTCCTCTGAGTAGAAATACTTTGGAATATTAAAACGCAAAATCACTTTAAAAACAAGTGTCAGCACGGGACCGTGTTCTTAGTGTTATATATAACTGCAGTTAGCACCTTCACCTCTGCGGGACCCAGCTCCCTGGAGCATCCCAAACCTGCTGCAAAGTCAGGTTTCAAGCGCTGCAGGGTGCCGCTGAGTTTTTGTTTTCTTTATTAAAATGCAAGAAAATAAGGTAGCTGTTAATTGGAAGAGCTCTGCATGTCCGTAGCTTTTGGTACCGGAGCTGAGCTGGATTCGAAGCCAGCTCCTGCACCAGCGCAGCCCAAGAGCAAGGTGCGGGCAAAGCCCAGTTGCCCCGTTTCCCTTCAGTCTTTGGCCTCGTGCCTCCAAACCCCGCAGCGCCTTGGCCATAAGGAAAATCCTACCGGTTCCAGCTCAGCACCCATCCCGGCAGGGCTTGAAGCAGACTCGGGCTGTTTGCAAGTGGCTGCAACCCTCAATGAACCTTCAAATCTGCCTTTCTTGCTTTTCCCTTGACTATAGCGAGTCAGAAATTGTTGCAGGACAGCATTATGCTGGGAGCGGAAAGCTCAGCTCTTAGCGAGAAACCCAACTGTAACCACCCTGCCATAAATCCTTACGTGCAGAAACCCTCAGCTCTTTTATCTTACGTTTCCTTTCCTGAAAGAAAATGATGTTCGTAAAGTTGATGACTGGTCCCCACGTTCCTCGCGAAGAAGATGCAAAGCAACAGGTTGCTGCACTGAAGGATTTATTGGGCTGCTTTGCGGGAAGCAGCAGGATCGATGGGGAGGGATGGGAGTTGCGTTACCTGGGGCTGGCAGGCTGCTGGCAGCCCCCTGCCCACCCATGGGGCTGGCGCGGGCATCGGGAGAGGGTGAGGGGCAGCAGCGGGGCTGGCAAGGGCTGGGCTTCCCGGTGGGACACGGGAACGTGCCTTCGGACTGCGGTAAGAAGCTCGGGGCTGCCAGCAGTGCCATGGGATGGGGGGATACGGTGCCACTGCGTCCCGCAGGAAAGGGCACGGGTCCCCTCGCCCCCCTGCCTGATTTCTGCCTTTCACACCACCAAACACCATCCGCCCCTTTGCTGAGCATCCCCGTGCTTCCTGGCAATCCCATGAGCGCGACAGAGAACCGAAAGCCACCAGGCTCATTTTTTGCAGCCCCCGGGTTGCTCCAGAGGTTCGTACCAGCCCCCGGGGTGCCAGCCGTCCCCCTCGCTCCCGTCCCTTCCCACAAGCCACGGCTGTGCTCGGAGCCTTCCTACAAACATCCTGCTCCAAAATCAAGCGCTTGTTCATCCTGCCCTGGAAGGTGCTGATGCAGAAGCCGCCCTGGACCTCACCTGCTGGGTGTACGTGGCCGGTCTGGGCTCGGCGGCGAGCGTGGGCTCGGGGCGCTGCCTGGGCTGGTTCCTCGCTGCTTCTCGGTGTGGCTCAAGTACGAGAAATGAGGGAGCGGGGGGAGCCCGCGGACATTTGGGCCATCACCTGACTGCCGTCATCGGTGCTGACAAGTGCCTGGTATGTCCGGCTGACAGCTGAGCTTTAAAGGGGGGAGAGACACCCTTGGGTGTTAAAGGAAAACAAAGCCGCATGTGCGAGAGGGTTGAGGATGGAAGGAGAAGGGGCCGGCCATGTGCAAGGCTTTCCAGAAAGCGTGGCCACGCTCGGGCTCCCTTGTGCAACCGTCCCTCCAGGAAAACAACTGCTGCTTTTTTCCTGTCTGTTTTCCACCGTACCACCTGCAAAAGCCCCCCCGGCTCGGCCCCATCGGTCTTTGTCACCTCCCTGCGGGAGCGGGCTGGGAGCCCGGCTGCTCCCAGCACGGAGAGGGCAGGGGGGTGGCAGTGGGAGCGGGATGGACACCACCTTCCTGGAGCTCCCAGCAGAGACCCCCCCAGCTCTTTGCTCCCTGCGTGGGGAAAACACGCCAGGGCGATGGAGGGGAGGACGGGGCAGAGGGGCTGTGATCGCTGGAGGGAGGTGGCGAGAGGAGCCGGGATGCTGCGGGACAGACCGAACCGCTGCACTAAAGGGGTTCGGCAAAGAAAAGCTCTTTATGGCAAGGGGGGCGAGGCACGGGGCGAGACCAGGGTTTGCCCGAAGCCGTGCAGTAGGTGCGTGGATCAGGGAGCAGAGCCCGCAGCCACCCAGCCCCGAGCTGCCAGCAGCCTCGTGCAGGGAAAAACGACACCCTGGCACTTTGGGACCCATGGGGGAATGGAAAAGTCCCAGGGAGCTCCCTGCCAGGGCCGAATTGTCTCCTCCAGCGAGTCAAGGACAGCGTGTGCCCCCCGCCCCCTCCAAACACCCACTGCCCCACGTCCTCTCCAGCACGTGCCGAGGGCGGGCGTGCTCTGGACGTGCCGTGCCAGCCCCATGCATCCCAAGAAGACAGGACCCATCTATTATCTAGGGGATCGGGGCATCCCCCAGGACAAGGAGGGGGTGGTGCCCACCCTCATTCCCCCATGCTGGGGGACCAGGACCAGACCCCAACGATAACTTGAGCAAACCAGTGCCCACGACCGGGGCCCCGCAGGCTGCGCTGGGGAAGGCGCCGGGAGGGCTTTGCAGCAAAACGGCAGGAGGTCGGGAAGAAAATCTCACTGTTGAGAGAACGATTGATGGATGTGGTAATTCTTGCTAACTGGAGGGGAGAAAACAGGCTCACGAAGACCAGAGGGATCGAACTGATGGTCAGGGGCAGAGGCTGAGATTAAAGACAAGGATGAAACAAAGACCCTGATTCCTGAGCCCTGCCTTCACTCTGCTTTATGCTGGTATTTTAGCTCAGGAAAGTGCTTGCTTTTTTTTTTTTTTAACAGCTTGGTTTCTGAAGGAAAAAAAGCTGACCTGGGTGCTCTGCAAGGCCAGCCGCGGTGCATCCCCTGCCAACAACTTCTGCATCCATCAGACAATCTCAGCAAAATGCAATACAGGCATCAAGAATTCAGGGTGCAAACTCCCCTAAGGTACCTCTCCGCTTTCTAGCAATGGGGTCAAACGTCCCCCAGCCGCGATTCGGCTCTGCTCAGCCTCACCTGCACTGCAGCAGCACGGGAGCAGCCGGAGGCCAGGGGAGAGGAGAGTAAAACACACAGAGCTGGGGGAGACCGAGAGACCTTTCCAGCCGGGGTACCCTGCTCGGCTGCGGGGAACGCGCTGCCATCCTCCCCTTCCCCACTGCACCCTCTCGCCACAACATCATCCCCTCAGCTGAACGGCTGGGCTATAGGTTATCCTTAAACATCGCTGCCGTGGGCTTGTGGACAGCTTGGGCTTGATAACGTAACCCTGGTGAGAGAGGGAGGGTTTTGGTGGGGTTAGGTGCCGTTAACGGGGACAGCGATGCGAGGAAGGGCCAGCAGTCAGGGCTGGGGGTGCCGGTGCGGACCTGGACCCGGCTGCTGCCTTCTCCATCCCACCTGGGCTATGGTCCCCGCTGGGCTTACCTAGACAGGGCTTAGCACCAAAACCCCTGGCTCTCCCGAGACAGGGGGACAAGGGACACGGCCAGAGCTGTCCCAGGGCAAGCCGGGGTGATCGCTGCAGGCACCAGCTGGCTCTCCTGTGTGTCCAGAAAGGGCTCAGCATCGCAGGACGGGGTGCCCGGGGGCCACGGCTCAGCATCACGGACCATCCCGGCAGCAGGAACATGCTGGTTCCCAGCATCTGCTTCTCCCGTCCCCCAAGTTGGGCTGGTCTTGGCGTTTCCTCCCCCTTTTCCTCTCCGACAGACGGGCAGGGCAGGTCTCCAAGCCAGCTCCGCCTCGCTGTGGCCACCACGAGGGTGGCAGGGGCAAGCAGCGAGTCCCGACATCCCTTATTCTCACCTTCACGCGCTACAGCACGCTGCTCCAAAAGCCCCCAAAAGAGAAGCCAAGCCAGTATGCAATCCCCAAACACGTCAGGCTTTAAATCTCATCATTGCTGAGCTGGTAGAGGGGGCTCGGACCATACTGGGGGGGTCCCTTGGGCTCAGTCAGAGGCAGGACCGAGCACCCAGGTTTGCCCTGTGGCCCCAGGGAGCCCAGCGTGGGTGTCCGGCTACTGCAGCACGTCACCAACGTCCCCCTTTTTCCTTTGCAGAAGCCCGTCCTGATGGATATCGTATGTATTTTTAATGCATGTGTTAATTGAAGCAATCTCATTTTTATGTCAGGCGTATTGCCGGGCCAGGAGACATGTCCTTTGCAGTTATCGCTCCATTAAAACAAGCGCAGGAGGATGCCCGAGCCGGAGCCCCTGAGCAGCTGCGGGGTCCCCGCGCAGGCAGCCAGGCTGATTGCGGCTGTCGAACGGCCACCGAGCCGCAGAGGCAATTACTCAGCCTCTTGTAAAAAGCAGAGCGCTCTAAGGGGAGAGCAACTCCGTCTCATATTAAAACTATGCTAATTAGGAACTAATTACGGGCACAAAGATATTATTACCCTTGGCTAGCCTGCAAGCTGCAGCCTCGGTCCTGACTCCAAACCTCTCCAAGCCCAGCTCGGGTTCGAGGCAGTGTGGCCGCGCCGTCATTAAGAGAAGCGGAGGCCAAACCTCGAGCGAGCCAGGGCTGCCGGGTCCCCAGCTCCCGGGTCACCTCCGCACGACTGAGCCTCATCCTGCCGTGACCTGTGCAGGGCCCTTCTCATATTAAAGGGCTAAATTTATATCTGGGGGAGAGCTGGAGTGAAACTGTGTGACTGAGGCTTGCCTTGGACAAAAAGCAACTAAGGAGCAACAAAAACTGCTGAGGACGCGCAGGGAGCCGACACCAACTCTGTTGTGCTGCTCCCGTCCCTTCCCCTCCCGCACAGGCGCCGACAGCGCAGGTTTTCCCCTTCGCATCTCAAAAGACTTTGGACCATCCTCACGTATTTGCTGCTGGTTTATCCCCCGCTCTCCCCCGGGACAGGCAGCGGTGCCACACAGGAGCTGCAGCCCTGGCACGGTGACGCCAGGACAGCCCCGCTGGGCCAAGCAGCCAGGCTGGGTCCCTCCCTCACCCTGAGCCAGCCCTGGGATGGAAATGCCCTTCGTGGTGCTGGTGGGTGCTGGAGCCTCACCCGCCGGCTGGCAAACACACGTAGCCCCTTGTCGAGGTGTCCTTGCTGCCGGTGGCACCTTTGGGACCCCAGCCAGGAGCAAAGCAGAAGCTGCTCTCCTGGAGGGGGCACAGGGACCCCCCAGGACCCGTTCCAGAGCTGTTTTCCATGGAAGTGGCTCAGCTGCACCCTGCGAGCCCAGCCCTGCTCCCAGCCCCCAGCCAGCAGCTCCTCGCCACCCTAGGGTGTTCTCTGCTGTTGCTGTTTGGATGCTGGGAGCTGTTTCGGAGCAGTGAGGTAAACACTGAACCCGGCCCTACAGCACGTCGCTGCGAAGTGACACAGGGCAGGCGGTCTCCTCCGTCAGACGGGAGATCAGCGGAGGCTCCGATGTCCTCCTGCCACCCGAGAGCACGTCCCTGGGGAGCCGCTGCTCTGCCAGGAGCTGGGGAAGGGGGAGCATGGGGGGGTCCTGCAGCGCAGAGCCCACGCTCTGCCCCTGGGGAAGACGAGCTCAAAGCCAAGCAACGTTTGCACAACCCACCGGGGGTCTCCTCATCTTGGAGAACCAATTCAAAGACACCCGTGGGCTTTGCATCAGACCTCACCCGCCTGACAGAAGTGTTCCTACAAGAACTAGGTGCTACTCTGAGGTTAGCGCGGAGGTCTGGTCCCCGTGTTGGAGTCTGCTCTGCAGCTGCCAGCAGCCCTCCGAGGGGTAGGGAGGTGGGGACGGGACTCACACCTTGCTCTCTGCTGTAGCAAGGGTCTGCTCATTAATGTGTACAAAAACCTTTTGCAACACCTACCTGGAGGCTGTTCTTTAAAGGTTGAATGAAGTGGAAGTCCTGGGGGAGGCGTCGGGGAGTGATTGTTTCGGACAGGGGCCGTGCCGGAGAAAGGGCCTTCGGGCAGGACTCACTGGCTGTGTTTTTTCTTCTCCGATTCACGTTGGTCTTTCCAGGAGAACTGGCACAGCGCCCTGCCTCTGCGCCCCATAAATAAGGCACAGCATCAGCTGTCATGTCAGCAGGAGACAAAACATTTAATGTGAAAAGCTTTAAATGGAAGCAGGAAATGAAAAGATAAAGGGCAAATTTTATTTTAGATTCCTTGTTGGTACATATTTTCCTTTCTGACAGTAAGGGGATGCGATGGCTTTATCGGCCCACCATTGGAGAATTTATTTATAGAAACTTAATACTTTGCAAGAGAGTGGGAGAGGGATGTCAGCAACTCCGGTTGAGCGAATGCAAGTTGTAAGGAGAGCAGGGCGGTGGGATGAACCCAGCTATCCCCTCTTCTTTGAACGGGCCTGGGGTTCTGGGAAAGCTGCTAGTACCACAGGAATTATCAATACAGTTTGTACAGAGCAAGCAGGAGCTTGGCAGCGAGCGTGGCACGCAACTAGTCTTCTCTGCTCTCAAGACAGCAAATGAAAGAAGGGACACGGGGGAAAAGACTATCGCAGAAAACATCGTGGCAGCTTGGTTAAAAGCAAACATCCTCTGGCACATGTAATTACGCCAAACTGAAGACTATTTCCTAACCTTGAATATATTTCAGCTGTAACTTAGCAACCTAGACTGGGTAAAAGCATCTGAACAGGAATGCAGGTTCAGAGGAGAGATTCAGCCTTGCTTCCCTTTTGTTCCCATACCTTAGCAACAACTCAACGCCAGAGAGGAGGTAGCCAGCTCCCACCGACTTCCACGGCAGCCGCGGAGCCAACCTCCTTGCGCGCCGGTGGAAATCTCCGCCTTTGTCATCCAGACCTACATTATGAGATTAATTAAACATTTCTCTAACCAAACACGAGTGAGTCAGCCATGTCCACAGAAGTTACACAACGATGATTCATGGACTACTCGTGCCGTTTCAGGAGTAGACTCTGAAGACGTTGAAACTCGCGGTAGCACACGTTCTGAGTCACTGACACTCAGGTGAGAGGAATTGAAAACACTCCAGGAAATGGACCCTAAAGACAACTCAGACTTGCCATCAAGATGTGCTTATGTGTCTTCGACTCACCAGGCAACCTCAGAAACCTTGGGGATCTGGTAAATAGTTTAAGACTTGACTTTTTGCCTTTTTCCTTGACGTAAGCATCCCCCCTTTTACAGTGCTTTGTAATAGCCTTGCTTAAAGCATATTAACCCTTGGGACACAAGGAGGGAAGCGATGTGTTCAGTGACAAGCAACAGCCTGGGAGGAAGGGCAGGGAGGGACACCCATCCCACCCCGGCACCGTATCCAACGCCCTCATTACTTCCCAGTCTTCCTATACCATCACCTGGCATTTCACATCACGTCCCCAAAATCAGGCGAGCGAACCATGGCCTGAGGATGCCACAACACACAGGATTAGCCGCTTGGACCAGAGTCAAGATTTTCTGCGGCGGCTGTTGACTTCAGACACCCAACGTGCCAGGGATCTGCTTTCAGAGAACAAGTGCAAAAACATATGAAGCTTGAGGCACCCTCACTCAGTTACCACAGACTTATTGCACCATCCCATTCCCTGCTTTAAATAACTGCTTTATTATGAGCCACAGGAATACTGATCAACCTGCTAAACTAATATTTAGTTTCACAACCTTCCAAGCTGCCAATCTCTTCAAAATTTAGCTAAACAAGCTAACTGCTTTTCATACACACCTCTGCTTAATGCCAACTATTCCTGAAACACAGATTTATTTTGCAACCAAACACTTGAGGCTGCTGGCTATGGCGCCAAGATCACCGAGCGTCACAAGGATCCACGCTGTCTCGTTAGGCTGTCATGCAATCCCCATGCCATCTTCAGTCTTATTCTTAGAAACAGCGAGCACCCTGGAGCAGGATCTATTTGATCTGCCTGAGCGAAAGCACTTGGAACAATTTGTGACTCCTCAATAAAAATAAAGGTAACAAATTATTTGTAATAAATTTATTTTATATATTGATTTACAGAGCTAAATTGAACATATAATAAACAGCACCAAGCCAGTGAAATTTATTCTACAAAAACAAGTTTAATACAAAAAGATGACTGCAATACCTGACTCTTCAGTTCTGGATTTGGACGGTTAAAAAAAAGCTAACCCAAACCCCACAAATATTTTAAAAAGGCTTAAGAATGTAGTGCTGGTGTTTGCAAAAATTTCTACGGCAGCAGTGATGATCTCGTTACAACATTTTATGAGAATCAAGGCTGCCTTCACTTTATCCTCTATTTTATTAACAGTGGAAGAAGCTGGTCATTGTCTTGAAGACAGCTGTTGAGTCTCCTCGTCTGTTCAAACACCCTACCTTTGCAAGCAAAAAGAAAATATGGGGTAAGAGTCAACTCCATGCAGGATATTTCCCATTTAATGGGAAAGACCTCCCCGTGTTTTGTTCCTGGAGAAATCCGCTCTCTCCACTCATTCCAGTTGATGACCACGAGCAGGAGGTATGTAAGGAGTCTCTGCAGTCCTTCCGCAGCGGCCTGTGGGGTGCATAGGTGGAAAACCCCACCAAAGCCAGCAGCGGGGCAGAGCAGTGCAGATTTCATAGTGGGAGGTGAGCAGGGACTGGCACAAGGAACCCACCTTGTACGTGGCATCGCCAGCCTGCAAAGCGGGGAGCAGGGCTGCGGCAGCCATCCTAAGCCAACCCAGAGCCCGGAGAGGAAGCTCTCCATCCAGCCAGCGTCAGAGGTGAATGCAAGCATTCACACTGTACCCACGATGCTAAGGAGGACAACATCCACTGGTTACACGGGTTCAAATCAACGCTGGCTCTTCTCTCTGCAGGTTTTAGTAGCTTATGCCAGAAATGAATTTGGTCCCTGCTGTCTCAGTGGTGAGCTGGACAGCTGTTTTACAATACTGGGAAGAGCAGATTAGCAGTATCTCTGCCTAGCCTAAACTGCCACACACTGGTGCTATTTTCTTTGAAACAAACACTCGTTTGCTGGACATAAAAAGAAACTTAAGTAACCAAATGATTATAGATACAAAACACGACGCCTGCAGCACGAACAGAGGATTGATCGCTGCTCCTTGTACGTATTGTGAGGCTGCAGGAACACTGACTTGGCAATTGCTGTACTGACACTCCACGCGTGGTACATCTCTGCTCTGACACACAGCACACACATTGCAGCTGCCCAGGATAAACATGTACATTCAGCCCTAATAGCCTTTCCAAAGCTGCTCTTTAATAGCCCATGAAGCAGTCCCTTTGGCTGTAGCCATAAGAAAGCGCTTTTGGAAGCTTCCTATATCCTTTATTTTCCACCCAAATTCCCCCCACCCCCCAGAAATTATAAAGCACACAGACTGCAGACTTAAAAAGTGTAACAGGGTCACAACCACTCTTCCATCCCAAACCACCAAGGCACGTCAGACTGCCCTCCCTCTAGGACTACCTTCACCTGACTTTTCCGTCTCTCCCCCATTTTTAAAGGGTGAAGTCGACACAAACATTTTCCTTTTTAGGAAGCAGCAAGTGCTTTCATCACTGTCTTTGTACTGATAAAAACAAATTTTAGCAAAATGCATCTTAACTGCCACCCTAATGTTTCCATGGGAAATGTTAATCTTCTTTAAACACATTCCCTGATGGATGTTACCATCAGTTGGCCTTTGCAGAATTGAGGTCAAATTTTAAGCACTCAACCTTTGTCGGAGTCCCTCGATATTAGGTATGCATTTTTTTTTTCTTTTTAAAAAGTTGTCCTAGGTTTGCTTGCCTACAGAAGCCAGATATCTGCTGGAAGGCTATCTTTGTTGCAGTTCTAGCTTCCCACCACCTCAAGCCCATCTTCTTTCCAAGCCAACATTATTGCCCTGAATTTTTGTGTGTGAAGATTTTCAGAAAGAAGAGCAGATACGTGCGATCCCCAACCCTAGGAGATTAGGACCGTGACCTGCTCTTTCCCACCAGAGAAGGGACCGTGACCTGCTCTTTCCCACCAGAGAAGGGACTGTCCCCTTGCAGAGGTCCATATCAACAGTTGTTCAACTTCTGCTCCTCTTCAGTGCTCTGAATCCGAGACATAAGAAGGCTGAGTCCATCTCCACACAAGCATATCTTCTCCTGCTACTCTGTGCGACTCTGTCTGAATCCGTGACTCGTTTGAAGCCAGAAAGTCCACAGCTCTCTCCCAGACCCGCTTCATTTTTTTTCTGCAAGAAACAGCAACAAAAAGAAAATAAATTAGAATCATATCCTCATTGCGCTTTCCTGCTTACAGCAATTGTGGCTGCTGATCAAGCTACTGCTAGCTGCCTCCTGTTCCCTGTGCAGACAGTAAAGGAGATTAAACCAGAATTCTGGTTTAGAAGCGATTTCAGGCCAGGACATGAAAACACAGGTCCCGCCTGGCGGGCAAGAGACAAGACCCTCTGTCAGTACCAGTAATTGATGACTGCCCTGGATTTCAACCTCAATTTGTATTGCGAAGGAACTCGATTAGCAAATTGCCCTCACCCTTCCTGCATGCAGAGGGATCTCAGACCAGGGAGGACAAACTGAAATTCACCCCAGTTTTCAATCAGGGTCTAGTAATTCTGGGCACCACACACACACAGACTGGTTCAAAACAGCTGAAATAACTCCTTTTCATACTAGTGGTATCATGACTGATAAAGGCTGAGAACGTTTAAGACTCTGCAGCACACGCAGCATTCTGTGCTGTTAGGAGAACAAAGTAGCATTTAACCAAAACACAAGACACATTCCTGCAGAGACGGAGCAAGCGGCACGTAA
Source organism: Balaeniceps rex (assembly GCA_013401315.1). Classification (NCBI taxonomy): domain Eukaryota; kingdom Metazoa; phylum Chordata; class Aves; order Pelecaniformes; family Balaenicipitidae; genus Balaeniceps; species Balaeniceps rex. The sequence continues at coordinate 207,898 of VYZW01003126.1, read as the reverse complement.
ACCACCAAGAACCAGGCTGCAGCCCTCTGGCCCCACCATCCATGGAGCAACTATCTCGACCACAATTCCTTTTTGAAAAAGCACCAGGAGCAGCCATCTCACTATATCTCCCTTTCAAAGCTGCCCAACTCAAACTGGTAACTTTCCAGGCAGCAACATACACAACCACTTCAGAAAAGCCCCAAACCCTACTCAACTCGTGGGAAGATTTGTTCTGAAAAGCACAGCACCTGTCTGGAGAATAAGGTACAACGGCTGAGAAAGAGGATAGCATCCTAACACACATTAGATGAAGGAGAGAAAATCAGATGCTCCATGCCCAAGCAAAACAAAATCCAATTACTGTTTGATAGAACAATGACAATACACCTGTGTGACCGCACAAAATATCAGCCCCGGGACTGTCACATTAATCTGCAGCAGGTTAAGACATAGCCTGAATTATGTCAAAATCCTTTATAAACTGAAAGGCCAGACAGACTCTTCTTGCAGTCCAGCTTCCCATCAATTGTCTGCTCATGGTCCATTGCTCCGTAACTGCAGTTTTTAGCTGAGCTGAATAACATCATGCTGACAGCCCTCCTTAATGAATAAAATTCAGCTCACCTGCTTTGAGGAGGAATGAGGCTGTCCCGAACATGGAAAATGCCGACGTAAGGGTAACGTTCCAAATTCCGTTCCCATTCCTTATAGTGGTCCTGGACAACAGCTGGAGGGCAGGAGGACAAAACGGTGAGAGACCTCAACATTGCAGAGAGAAGAACAGGGCTACTTGCATTTACACAGCTACTGGATTCTACCTATGATCTTCTTCACCATTTCATACATGGCTTGTTCCTCTTCCTCCATCTTCCGCCAGCGATACCTAAGGAAGATCAGGATCCCCCAAAGAGTTATCAGACCTAGAGGAATAAAAACAAACGGAATTCAATAACTGACGGACGTGTACTTGCTGGATGCTAGCAGTTTTATTTCTGACGCCGCCTCTCCCCAGAGGCAGCTTTTACTCCCTGCGACCCAGGGCTGCTTGGAACTGAACCCAATTAATTCATTTTGTTCACCAGTGCAGCTGTGCCCCACAAAAACCTTGGTACTGACAACACCTGCAGCAGAAGAGCACACATGCATGTGGGAAGAGGTGGTCAGAAGGCCTCATCACTGAGTTTTTTTTCCCCCCAGACCAGAAACCTCAGCACAACCACAGAGCTTCAATTCTCCAAGTCCCAGAGCTATCTCTTTGCTAGGGGCCTCCCCCACAATAATCACTTAGGAAGACTGTCAAGCTCCACTGCTCCGAAGATAGCTGCTTGATAAGGAAATAAAGCCTGGGGCTCCAGCACCAGCCCGAAATTCAGGAGATCTATATTGAAGGTTTAGCACTGACAAATGCCCCTGTTGCAACATGAGCTAACTTTAGTATCTCAGTCTCTACAATAAACATGACTACCCACTTTCACCCCCACCTTGTCTGGCTAGATTATAAACTCTTCTACTCAACACTCATCTCTCGTTATCACCTCGCTCAGTAAGACCTCTGTCTCAGCTGGGACATGACAGACTATTCCAATAAAACCTCTAACACTGAAATGCTACAAGTCATTATTAAAGAGGCTAGAAGACTTTGCAGCTTAGTGCAAGAAAAGAAAGAAAAAACCCCAATCTTTTAGGTAGGCTAACATACTTATTTTGCAGACCATAGTAATGAGTACTTGAGGAATACCCAGATAGCTAATCAGCTTGCTGATTTAAAGTGTTAAGCACTCACAGCACAAGAGCGGGTCTACAGGTCTCCCTCTGCTGCCAGAACAAAGGTTAATTAGAAATTAACTCATCAGCAGATTTATTTCACCTCCGTTAGTAATTTCATATGGCTGGGAGAATGTGTGCATGCGCGCAGGTTCACCTCTACAGCTAGCAAGGGGAGAAGCTGATTATTAACACCGATGACTTACTCCAGAAAAACAGGAACAGGTTCATAATGGCAGTGACCACTGCCCGACGGAAACGGCAGCCGAGCCCCATCTGAGGATGGGCCGATTCGAGACAGTACACTTCCTCCACTTTGGTAACTGGTTCCGAAAGGTCTCTGCCTTTCAACCTGATGGGAAGAGGCAGAAAATCTTCACAGAAGAGAACAGACACTCCAACTGCAGTCTTTAATCAAGACAGGGAGAACAAACAGACTGCAGATGCAGTAACTCGTTCTGTACACCACACAGAAAATACAACAACATCCTTGCAGCTCGTCTTTCCAGAACATTTTGGGACTGGCTGCTTAGCAAGGAATGGATATGGCTTTAGAAAAGGCAGCAGGGCTGGAACTCCCACTGGTAAACTGAAGTCTCCCTCTGCAGACTCTCTGACAGCACCTCTCAGCGTGCAGGAGATTAAACTTTAAATTGGATTCCCACCTCCCAGCACAGAGAAATGGAAATGTTTACTGAGTCACTCATCAGCAATTGCAGAGGGAGTGTTGAGGGAGACTGCGAATGTCCGTGGAGGTTGCGCTGTTTTCCTCAGTACAGATGAACATAAACAGTTTAGCTAGAAAAGTGACAACGCATCAACTGTAGCTGCAGCGAGAAAACAGACACACCCTCGGAAAGCATTCATGGCAAAATCGATAACACATCCTCCTGCAAAATCACATCTACACACCTGCTGTGCTATCCGATAGGCTTTTAACTCACTTCTTTACATACAGATCTACATTGATGCTGTTTCCTTATTAGATACTCTTAGCCAAAAGGCATCAAGTAATCCAAGTGAGAGCCATCAGATTCAGAGGAATTGGACTAAAGGGGTTTTTATTTTTTTAAACTACTAATTCATTCTAGGTTTGCAATGAATAACCTATCAGACAAAGACGTTTTCTCAATTTACTAGTGCACAGCTCACAAACTCCTGACAGCTTGTATTTGGTTACCGGATTCTACAGTAGCTGGAGACACACAATTGTTTGCCACCCCCTTGTCTTATTTACAATCCAAATTCCATGAAAATATTTAAAATATGCAGCAGAATCATCCAGTGCAGAGCTCATTTTCAGTTCTGCCTCTCAGACTAGCACCTAGAAAAATAATCTCACGTAGCGTTTGCTAAAAATGCCACCCGCAGGTTTTTAAGCATGCTGAACACTCATTCTGCACGCTATGCAGACTTTGTGAAAGTGGATCCGTTTGGCGAACAGCCGGCAGAGTTGATAATTATGAAAATAAAAAAATGGGAGTATATTGTATCACACAGCTCCCGACATGAGCAGCGCTCCTGTATAAAAATATGAATTTGGAAACTCTGGATCCCAGCCCACCTACAAATCCAAACTTGCCACTAAGGAAACTACGTCCTGTCCTGGGAATTTGCCGCACACCGATAATCAAAGCAGTAGACGCTGTCTGATCCTTAGATCACAGCAGCAGCTGCAGAAATTTTTTAGAGAAAAATCGAGCAGTGGGAATTCATACAAGCTATGCCCACTAACTCCAGCGTTACTACTGTTACAATTCATTTAATCAGAGGTACATTTAGCAATGTTAAAATGCAAACAAATGTTAGACTTCAGAGTTAACACAGACTGGAGGCAGCCCACACTTCCCGGAGGAAGATAATGATGTCTGTGGAATCTGGATAACAGTCTTTCATTAGGTTATGGCCTGAATGATGTATTTTTTTACCTGATAAAACTAGTATTTCTGCTATTTCTCCTGCACTGAGGAGACTGCCAGCCAAGAAACCCAAGAGAAAAAAGCCCCATCAATGACTGACCAACATCCTACAGTCAGACTGTTCGTTTTAATGTGTATATTCTGCCAAAACCACAACTGACACTGAAGAAAAGATACCATTCACCAATCCCTTTTCCTCTCCTCCTCATCAGGGCTTGCTCCAAAGGATCCCAAAGCATGGGTGATGTTACCTATTGAAGGGAGTGCTTTGCTGTCCAGTAAACCTTTTGGTCAAAGGATGCAGCTCCACACAATATTGAAGCTCTGTCACAGTAACTGTACTGAAGAAAAGGTATCTTGGGAAAAGTGAATATATGGGCAAGTTTAGCAAGAGTGCAGTAGTTGCAGGACCGTGGGCAGGACACGAGGACCACCACTTCTAAACCTTGCAGGAAGCACAACATAACTTGACAGCCATAAGCAGCCCTGACCTCAGATTTACGCCTCATCTGCAAGACACCGTGTTCGTAACGCAATGTCCCCCAGCGCAAAGGCTGGGAAACAGACTCCCAAGGCATGAGCTCAGTTGCCAATTTTTGCTGCGGGACTGTACTTTTAATTTGGAAGCTTGCCTAGCAAGCACTGACAAAGCCAATCCCAGATTATCTTCTAAAATCTAACAAAGTATGGGAGCTTTTAGGGCCCACCACAGAGGATGTCAAATTACGTATCAGCCAACACCGAGAAACATAACTTTGACACAGTGGGCTTCCGCTTACCATATTCCTAAATCCTTGTTACTGTTTAGTATCCAGTGCAAGGCAGCTTCAAACTTCTGTGGGGAACTACCGGTTATATTCTGTTCAAAAGAATCCGTAAGAAGATTAGTTCTCCATTCATTTAAAATACTGAGTAACATCATTTCTTTACAGTAGTGGGAGAGTTCATTCCATACGGTCTGTCCCTAGGTTAATTCTAATCATAATTCTGCAAACTGGAGGAAGAAGAACTAAATCTCTGTCTGGACTAGAGTCTTCTGACTATGGTAGATGATGCATGAAGCACTCTATAAAATAACACTACCCCAGACTGTTAAGACTAACCACTAAATACAACATAATCTTACTGACAGTTTACCACGAAAGAAATGGAATGCTAGATCAAAGCAGTCTGTCTTCTGACACTTTGGGGTATAGAAAAATCCTTCTTCTGTCCAGCCCTCAATCCAGGCAAATTTCTGGTTTCAGAAGACTGATGACTATGGTGAAACAACAAACCATTAAGTTAGATTTACAGGGGCTGAATCAGAGATGTAGGAGAAGATTACTTTAAAAAGAACTGCTGAGAACAGGACTGGCCAAAGGGGAAGCTAGAGATATGGGAAAGAATCAAAACAGGATGAGGAAGTAAAACAGATGGTGAATTGCTTCAGTATCTATTATTTATTGCCTTATAAGAGACTAAGCACTATGTTATAACAATAGCTGTTCACAGCCTACTCACCACCACGTGATCCTTCGCTTCACTAACCCAAATGCATTTGCTTTTTAGATTCTCAGGGTTTCCGCATTCAAAATTACCTGGTAAAAAAAGTCAAACAGAAATAATGTTTTGCAAAAAAAGCCCTCAAACAGTTCAGAAATATACTGAACTGTCTGGAAGTGTTATCCTTTAAAATCGGCTATCGCTCTGGGCAAAATGATTACAAGGTAAGATTTATACTGTAGGCAGATAAGATTATGACTATTAATAAAATGCTCAGCCACTGCATATAGGTTGGATAAGGGCAATAAACCTCATGCTTCAGTGTGTGAGCTACTCAACACAGAATGAGGGGAAAAAAATAGTTTCTCCCCCTTGCAGAGTACATAACCACCTCTCTGACCTAATGCCCTGCAGAGGGGCTCCTTCCATCAGGTATCAAAGACTGCAGCGTTGGAGTTAATGATCAGCATTCAAAATGCTTCTAAGGAATCTAAATCGCAGCTCTACCTTTCAACCCAGGCAGAGAAATGCTGGCGAGGAACTAAATCTTCTAAATCTTGCTTCACAAAGCTGACTAAACAAATGCGCTGAGAGACTGTGTAGAACTGGTGGAAATTCTGCAGGTGCCGAAGTCTGATTCGGGAAGATTTAGAAATGCTGTGAAGCTTAAGTATCTAAAGGCTTCAGCCTCGTTGAGGTCTGAAGTCTAGAAAATGGAACTCAAGCACTTTTACCAATTAACACTGTTATACGTCTTGCTGAACAAGTTTCTACTCCTCCACTGAATTTCTAGCAGCCTTCTCCATCACAAAATACTAGTTATGGACCAGATTTGCTCATACATAGTAGAGACTGGCTGAACTACTGTGCTCGGTTAGCTCCTCAGCTAAGAGAGCCTGTCTTACTCTGCACTGAGAAAAAATAGAGGTACTCACATAACCAGCTGCCACATTTCAGCAGAGAGCTGGCAATTTCTTAAGTCGCTTTAACTTTATTTGTAAGAACACATCAGCTTACACTTACTGGCTCTGAGTGTCTTGAAGACAATTTCAAGACGCTGGTAGAAAAGAATGATAAAACTGAATATTTCTACCTCAAACTCCCAATATATCAAGTGCAAATAAGGACCACTCCACAAGAGCACAGTGATATGAGTGCATTAGCTAAGCACTATTCAGAATAAAAATAAACACATCTTTTTCTATTTTTCTATTACCTGACTTTCTCAGAGCTCTTCAAGTGGAACTGACTGTTCCATAAACCCCTCTCTTCAAACTGAGGTTAAAAATGTCCAGACAGCTGGGAGAGGCAGTTTGCTGAATGCTCATAAGTGTTTTATAATGACAATTGGAACTTACCAGCTTGTATGGACAAGTAGTTATACAACTCGTGCAGCACGTTCATTATTATGTCCTTCTGTTTAGCTTGACAGAACTGAAAGTCAGAAACAGGTAACAAACATGAATAGACCAGCAGCAACAGGACAGTGGTCAGACTAGCTAAAAATACCAAACCAAACTACCAGCAGTGGGGTTTGGCTCAGTCACACACCACTAGTTCAAATTAAACACACCTGTAGCAAAGATCTACAGTTTCTGAGTCAAAAACGAGCTAGTGCATCCCCTGAAGGTGCCACTGATGCCCGTAGCCCAGGCGGCACCACTAGACAGCCCATCTGACCGACCATAGGTGGATTCTTTGCCTCCAGAACATCACAGGAGACTAACCATAACTCTGAACCCAATACAAAAATTTCCTCTCTCCTAATAATACATTATGATAAAAGAAACAGGGCTGTACAAACGCTTTATGATGGAGTTCAGGGAATTAGAAGGATTAAATCTTGCATTGTTAAAGCTGAACACAGCTTTATTGCAAACCAATATTGCTTCTGTTACAACTATTACAGAAATTGATTCACATAATTGGGAATTTAAATTTTTATCTTTCAGAGTCTCATACAGTCCTAATTTAATCTGGCCCATTAATTCCAACTCATCAAGTCACAATTTTTTTGTAAAATGACAGAACTAATAATTTTGCAGTGATACTGATACTGGTGGAAGTTACCTAGAATAATTACTCTTCTGCAAGAATCCCCTATCCACATTACTTGAAGATAAATAAATATATGCTTACATCATCCGTTCTTTTGTCACAATCCACAGGCAAGAGATTAACTATGAGAGAGAAGGGGAGGGCGAGTTAGCTGGCTGCAAAACAAGAGCTTTGATCAAGAAAGTAATTATCTTTTTAAAAGAAGGCTCTACTTTAAAGCCTGATTCTGCTATTCTTAATCTCACTCTACACAGTACCTTGCTATGCAAATAGCGCATTCAAAGCACTGCTTTGGTAGGCAGCACTGAAAGCAAAACAAATAACATGGGTGCAGATGATGAACCCTGTTCAGCTGGAAAGTAAAAAACAGGGTCCGAATGTTTTAACAGCTCCTGTTTAAGTAGATGTTTCACACTCCTTTACTACCCACTGCTTTGCACTGATTTTTTACAATCTAGTAATGCCATTCGCAGCACGCCATGGTCACCTGAAATATCACGGTGATAACAGGGATTTAAATCAAGCCTCCTCAAGGCAAAAGCAGAGGATTTATTTTGGTTGGAGCTGTTAGCTCTGCAGATTATGGCCTCTGGTTTAACAGCTCCCTCCCACCCCGACAACTGGATATACACCGGCCACCGGTCCACCATGCAGTATGTCCTAGCAATCTCAACTACCTGAGAATTTAAAGAATTTGCAGCTGTGCTGCAAGACTTCTTGCTTCAAAATACCACTGGTTTCAAAGTATCTAACAAAGTTGTAAAGGGTGCATCAGAAACTCAGTGACATTGGGCAGTTTTATTCTGACTTTGAGAAAGCAGGAAACAGCGTTCCCAGCCCATGCAAAGTGCACAAACACCTACAGGCATGCTGTGGTGAATTTAAGGACTTGCGCCTTCCCAAGCACACCCTAAACCCTTTCTTCTTTCAGTTCAAAGCCATGAAATGACAATATTTCCATCTCCTCTAGCTGGGGAACTCTACGTTAAAGACTGGGTGACGGGGAAGCCCCCCTTTTCATTTCTCATCAAAGCTCTGCCACACTTGAAGTGCCGAAGTACCAATTCAACTGCTGTACTTCTCACGTGGCCAGGATAAAGGCCATGAAGGGCCGTGCTTTGCAGAGGCTAACATTAAAACACACAATGGACAATTACACAGACATTACATTACACAATGGACAATCATAAAATACATCCTTGGCCTAGCAGGAATGTCACTCTCCATAAACCCCATGGTTTTGAAGAACTGAAGGCCAAACTCATTTGAAAAAAAGCACACACTTAAATTTCCATGACTAACAAGGTTTCCCATGGGCAAGGGGAGATGGAAATGGGGACAGAAGCAGAGATGTCAGGTTATGGCAATGAGAATGATAAATGTGATGGCAATGGAAGTAATAAAGGGAAAGCAGAAAAAAAAGGTGAAGAATAAAGTTTAAAAACAGGATTAAACCAGTGCACGTACAGTTCTCCTCTCTCCTGTCAAGCCAGCCTGACCCAATCATCTTCACTACGAGGATGCCCAGAAAAATCAGCAGTAGCACAAAGCTGGCGAGGCAAAGGAACTGGGAGAGGTAGTATTCCAGGCCTTTGCCCTTTCCTTCCATCTGCTGCTTGGGGGCTGACCGCAACAAGTGAGTGCGCGGGGTTATTCCCTGTCCTGCTCCTGACACCTCCCACCGGCTCCCCGAGGCCAGCCCTGCATCGCTCGTAGCCCTCCACGGGAACCGCCGGATCAACCCCCCTCCCCGGCTGCTGGGGTTCAGCTCCCTGTCTGCCTCCTTCCGAACACTGGAAGCCAAGTCCTCTTTCCCTCTCCCAAACTGGTGACTCAAGCCCCCAGGTCCCAGCGAGGTGCCCCAGTGGGTGCTGGGTGTCACCTCGCTTTCCCGCCTCCATGAGCTGTTAGAGAAGAGCCCCTTCCTTTCCCCTGCTGTCTCCCACTGAGCTCGGGAGCTCTGCCCCCCAATTCCTCCTCCTGATGTGCCCCAATGGCTCCTGGACTTCAGACCCCCAATCTCATCACTGGAAAGGGGTTTGGAGCTGAGCCCCCCACTCCTGCCTGTGGAGGCACCCCAGTGGGACGTGGAGGTCGGCTCCCCAACCCCATCCAGGGATGTCCCCAACCCAGCCCTGACGCCGAGCCCCCCACTTCTCCCTGCAGACATGCTCCACTGGGATGTGGAGTCTGACCCCCGAAATCTGTCCAGGGACGGCCTCAACCCAGTGCTGAGCCCCCCACTTCTCTCTGTTGACGTGTCCCACTGCAATGAGGAGCCTGAGCCCCGAAACCCATCCAGGGATGGCTCTGACCCAGCGCTCAGCTCCTCACTTCTCTCTGTAAACGTACTCCATTGGGACATGGAGCTTGGCCCCCGAAACCCATCCAGGGACGTCCCCAGTCCCGTGCCGAGCCCCCTGCTTCTCTCTGCAGACGTGTCCCATTGGGACGTGGGGCTCAGCCCCCCAGCCCTATCCAGGGCTGGCTTTGAGCCAGCCCCAAGCCCCCCACTTCTCTCCGCGGATGCATCCCACCGGGAGGGGGAGCTCAGCCCCCCAAGCCCATCCAGGGATGACCCCAGCCCAGCCCCAAGCCCCCCACTTCTCTCTATAGACGTGTCCCACTGGGAGGGGGAGCTCAGCCCCCCAAGCCCACCCAGGGATGCCCCCAGCCCGGCCCCAGCCCCCCCACTTCTCTCTACAGACGCCCCCCACTGCGCCGAGGGGCTCAGCCCCCCAAAGCTGTCCCAGGACAGGCCTCCCTCAGCCCTGGCGCCAAGCCCTCCGCCCCGGCCCGGCGGGGACCCCCGGGAGTCCCCCCAGGACAGCCCGCCACCCTCCCCAGACGTCCCCCAGCGGGACGCGGGCGATTGCCCCCCTTCCTCCTCATCCTCATCCTCCTCATCCTCCTCCTCCTCCTCACTGTCGCGGGCGGCCCCGACGGGGGAGCTGAAGCCGGAGCGTTGCCGCGAGGGCGAGGCCTGCTGCGGCCTGGCAGGGGTGCGGGCCGGGCTCGGTGGCGCGCCGCGGCCCCTGCGCCTGGACGCCGCCACCTCGGCCCGCAGGCAGCCCAGCTTCTTAACGTAGACCTTGCGGGTAGTGACGGTGATGGGCCCCGGCCTGTAGCCGAGCGCTATCAGCTCGTTCCGGAGCTCCGCGTCCGTCAGCTCCGCCATGGCCGCGGCGCTGACACCAGGCCCCACCGGAAGCGCTCTTCGAGTAGGGAAGCGCAGGCGCCATCTTGGGAGGGGCCCGCCGCACCCCCTCAGGCGGCCATCTTGGGAAGGGCAAATGCGCGGCTCATGCGGCCATGTTAATAAGGGAGGCGGGGCGTGAGCGCCATATTGAGAAGGTCGAGAGAGAGCGCGGCTTCCCGGATACCACTCCCGCCATCTTGTGAAGGCAGGGTCGCTGTTTCCGCCATGTTGGGGAGGTCAGGGGCCCTCTCGGAGCGGGAATGGTGCCGGGCGGGAGCTGTTGCTCATCTCAGGAGAGGGGAAAGGGGGGGAAAAGGAGAAAGCAAAGGGCAAAAGCAGCCTCAGCATCTGGGGCCGGCCAGTGTCGCCGCCCCATCACTTTGGGGGACCCTGCTCAGGAGCAAGCAGGGGGGTTGAGCACCTCTCACCTCACTCCCACCAAGCCACGCTGATGTTTTGACATTTTTAGGGACATTTATGAGGAGAAAGAAGTGTCTTTCCCAGTCACCTGCCACCCCCACACACACATGTTTTCCTCATCCCTCTCATCGCTGCCAAGTTACAGTCGTTTAACTGGCACCTGTCAAGCTGGCTGGAGCTTTGCCACAACTTTCGGCAGGATCAGGATCTGGGTCCTCGGGATATTTGCCGGGGAAGGAGGTTCCTTGCATACTTTGCAGCCTAAAAAGGCAAAACCAAGCGTCAACTTGAAAATTTATTTTGGCAAGGTAGTGATCTACAGTAATTGCTTTTTCCTGCTGCCGCCTATAAAGAAGGTAATGAAAGTGGCTGAAATACTGTGGCGTAATATCAGAATTTAATTAAAGATAATGAAAAAGTAGTGATGAATGCGTGCAGGCTGTCTGTGCATCGCCGTTTTTATGATCGACGCATGATACCGGAGCGGTGGAAACTTGGCTGTCCCACAGGAGTGGGACCTGCTGCAAGCGGGAGCTGGAGGGGGCTCCGGGAGCAAAGCCTGGACCCCCACCGCTTGCTACCATGAGGCTGGAGATGCTAAACTGTGCCTTCACCACATAAAAACTTCTTTAGGCATACGCCTCCTTTCATGCTCGCTTTGCTGCCATGCCCTTCTTGTTTAGGGCATCAGGCAAAGCTCGCCTCGCGCTTCCTGATTTATGCAAGAAAGCAGCAACAAGATGCTGAGGTTTCTTAATCTGGTTAGCAACAACAAACATACACTTAGTAGAGGCCAGGGAGCCCATTAAAAGAGCAAACTCAGTTCCGATGGGAAGTGTGAACGTGCTAAGCCGAGCCTCCCCTGCTCACTAACTGGAAAGCACAACTGACAGCTAATAATTTGGAGCGGTGTCTAATGTAAATACAGAATTAGAATATGCTCTTAGTATACAGTTTCTGTAAGCTCACAGCTTTCAGTTTGGAGAAGCTCTGCCTAGACATGCAGATGCATGCTGGCATCTAAGCCTGAGCTGATACAAGCTCATGAATTAAGTGAACTCCTCTTGCTTTGGAGAAAAAGCACAACAGCAACAAAAAAAACTCCCAACCCTTCAACTTCTTCTGTTTCTGGATGTCAGGGAAGTTACACCAGGACAGAGTTTGGCCCAGCAGCCTCATTGCATGACCTTCAGAGTAGAGAACATGGGAGTGGTGTTTGAAAACTGGAAGGCTGGGGAAAAGCTGCGATTCCTTCGCAGAAGGGAGGTTGGCGGCGCCGATGCTCAGCAGGAACAGAAGCCTCTTCTTTGTGGAGAGAAATCCATGACCCCTCTCCCTTCCTCCCTAGCAAAACAACCCTTGGGACCATCCCTGCCTTCCCTGGAAGGTACCTGGACACCACAGAGAAGGCAGCAGAAGACAGCCCTCTGCCTCTCAGACGTGACAGAGCCTATAGCCCCATGGAAAAGCACCTATTTGTTCCCATCACCCTGCCCACTGTGCTGATGATGAGGCTGACAGTGGAGTTTCTGCTTTTTGCAGCCCCTTCATCATCCCCACAGCTCTGGGCAGCAGCAAAGGCTGCTGGGGCGAGCACAGGCCCGCTGATGCTGCAGATGGGCTGTGATGCTCAGAGATGCTCGGCTGTGAAAAGCCAGTTTCCCAGCCCACGGTGCAGCTCTCAAATATCTTGGCTGTAAATATCCTGAGCTGGATGTGGGAAGATGGGACAGCGAGGAGGGGACAGCCTCCACCTTCCCTGCTAGCCCAGAAGCTGCCTTAGGCCTGCTGGCAGTGACTCAGATATCGAATGGGAAGAGCAGGCGTGCCGTGCCGTCTGCTTCTCCTCTTGAAGAATCAAGAACAGGACTGCTGTAAGCAGAGGGGTAGAAATAGATCTGCACCGTCTTCATAAGGTGCCTGAAGAGGGGAGCGTGCTGCACCCCAAAAAGCACGGGCAGCAGATGAACCCTTCCAGCCCTGACTGAGGGGCTGCTGAAGAAAACCCGCTATCCCACCCCCTCTTCTTATCCTATGGCATTTGGACGACAGTCCTGCATATGTCACCAGGGGAAGTGCCAAATCTTACTTGGAAGCCAACTGTGCCAATTTAACACCCTGTCACTCACAGCCGCAGCACAGGTGTGACCTAAGAACACCACTTCTCATCCTCCCGATCGTATGTCATGTCCTCAGCCTGCCGAGCTTCTTATTAGGTTAGAAAGTCAGTGCTGATTTCATTCTTTTCTCTCCTTCTCCTTTCCCTGCCTCTTTCCCCCAACTGTTTGGCTGCTCATCCTGTCACAAAACTCTTGTTCGGTTTCTGGAGCAGCAAGATCTTCCTACCTGCTTGCAGGCATGGACTTAGGTGCTGCTGGCTGCCAAAGCAGCCTTCCAGGGCACTGGGGATACACATCTGTCCTGCAACTTGGAGACCATTTTGCTTCTTAACAAGAGATATAGCCCTGACAGTGGGAACCATGCCCGGGAGGATGCTTGGGGTCCATTCATCTTCTCCTTCCAGCAGAAGAATATCTGCTTTTTTCCCACTACTCGAGCCCCTGAGGCTGGAAGGAATTCAATTCCAAAAGCTGAAGGCCCCCTTGCACTTTGGTGCCTATTTGGACAGCACGGCTGTTGCTGCAGGACAAGACAGGGGGTTCATATGGTTGCTGTCACAAGCAGCCATACATCCCTGAGCTCATTTATAGCTGGGTCAGCTGGGAAGAGCCACTGGCACAACCAATGGCCAGGGTAAAAGCAGACCTTTGCTGCTGCAGCTTGTCTGGGTCAACATGTAAGAGTAGAGGCAGATACCCCTGCAAAGTCACATTGGTGGATCTCCTTATGAAGTCTCCGCAGCATCAGCCCCACCATCACCCTGGTGGGAAATGGTCCAGGAAGCAAATCCAAGAAGCTCATGTTCACTTTCTTTCTTGCTGCTGCTGGGCAGCGTTCCTTCCTGGGTGGCACAGGGGAGCTGTCAGCCCAGGAAAACACTTGAGTGAAAGAGCTGGGCAAGCGGGGAAGTCATAGAGACAGCTCTGACCTGCAGTGGAGCTTATGTAGGGTTTTTAGGAGCAGTTTGCCCTTCAAGGGGAAACTCTCCTTGTTTTCCCGTGGCACGGCAAATTTAAACCTGGGGTAAAGGTTTGGGTCTTTCAGAAGGAATGTGTCAACAGTGCCCCCTTTGAAACAAACAGTCTTGTGTCTGATCTTGCTGGACACTGGTGTAAACGTGGTGCAGCTCCTCCAGTGATTTCCATGCTGGATCTCCCATGGCTATGGCTATCACTCCGCTGCAGACTGATTTGCACTGGCTGAGCTCCTATAGCCTAGCAATACATGCAGTTGCTTTCACTTTCAGCCTAATGGAATGTATTATTCTCTATCTTCCAACCGCTCAGACTCATTTATAATTATTTCATAGCTCAACCTGCCTCAGCAATAATCCCTGCAAACACTGAGTTAGACTGAGCTGATCAGTCCATGGACTAGGAGTATGCCTTTGAATCAAATGTTAAAGCTGGAATCCACTCCATGCTGGATGTTGCATTATACATTGGGAGATTTCTTTCCTCCTAAGGGATGGCTTGCAGCAGAGAGCATACTGAGGAGTGTTGTTCTAGCACAAACACAGCTATTTAAATGAGCCACAGTGAGAACAGAATTTGTGTTAGGTTGGGAGGATAAAATTGGATTGAAATTGGATATATTCACATACGTACCATTGATCTCATCTGTCCTTACTTTACATATGTTGGATTTCCTGCTGCCAGTATAAAGGAGCGGATCTAAAATAAGCCAAAGGTATGTAAATGGAGAGCAATATGTTCAAATGGAATTACGATTTCACCTCTAGGTTTGTTTGAGAGGCAGAAATAAGGCCGGAGCTCTGCCTTGTTTCACACACGCTGTGCCTGTTCGCATCATAGCTATGGGATAGGTGCTCCTCACAATGTTATTTAGATTTATATCGCCTGGGTGAGCAAGACAGGGTTAAGAGCACAGGTAGGAACTGCAAACCAGGGCTCCTGCTTTCTCCCAGCAGTGTGGAAGAGAGTGCCCTCCCGCGTCCAGAGCGGGGAGCCTGCTTAGGGACACCCAGGTCCCCCACCCAACACTCCTCATCCTATGCTTGTGTCACCACTTTGGCTAGGAGATCCGGTAAATATTTGCCTCAGTTTCCCTCATGGCCGAAAGGGAGGGCTAAAACTTATTAGTCCACAAAGATTAATTACTCAGGCTTTGCAACATGCTTTGCACTTCTCAGAAGGACGGTGATGTTCTCTAGTTCTCTAGAACTAGAAACCCTCCCTCTTTTCTTTCCCACACTTGCTGCTTGCCATCTGGCTGAGAGGCATGCAGAAAAGAAGACACAAATCCTCCATTTAATTATACTGCGCATTTTATTATCTCACCTCAGATTTTTTTGTTAATCTCTTTTACAGATTTCGTTTACATAAGTGGAGTCTTTTAGCTTTAGCAAGCTACATCGCTTTCTCTTCTGATTCTGCAGATATCAGTCAGCTAAAAAGAAAAGAGAGGAAAGAACAAGTGTCCTTAAATTTGTCATTCAGTCTTTCCTCGGCTTTATATATTGTTTCCTCCTTCTCAGCTCCCCGACTAAAAAGCTAAAAGGCAAACTGAAATTAGCGCAGCCCAAGCGGAATAACAACTCCCCCAGGGATAGAGGGGACCCTCTTGTTTGGGACATTTAAGCCCAGATAAGACAAAAGGTCCAGCAATAGCTCTAGTGAGACCCATTCTACCACCCCCGAGTCTGCAGGCAAGAATAGCTGCATCACAAACTGCCCCTGGATATTCCCTTTTGCAATTCCACTACACTTAAGAGCAAAGCCCAGGGCTGGATTTGTTAGCACTCAACACCTCGAATTGCAGCTAATTCTAGCTGTAATTGTTAGTGTTAAGCCCCTGTGGGGGGAGCAAGGTGCTCAGGTCTGACTGCAGGTGCTGAGCTGCCTCGCAGGTACAGCTTGCGTTATAAGCTCTGTTGGAAATCGCAACCTGAAGACTGAGGACTTTTTGGGAGGAGGAGTAGGGAAGTGGGAAGCAGCGCCAAGGAGAGCTGCGGGGAAGTGTTGCAATGCTGCTAACAGTCAATATCAGCTCTAGGGCACAGACAGCACCCTAAGAGAGTGAACAACCTTCCCAGAAGAGGAGCGTGTACACGAGAGCGGGTGGGGTATCTGAGGACTCTGTAAAGTGAGCAAACATGACACAAAAACCCTCCTGAGGAATATAAATATCTCTGTGATGACGAGCTGGTGAGAGGAGGGAAAGGCAGAATTCCCAAGGCAGAACTCAACCTCCTGACAGTACCGTCTGGGGTGTCCTGTAACATCTCTGCTAGCAGTTTCTCCAGGACATCTTGGTATTTTTCCAGCTGCCTTGGGGTGAGCCACATCCCGGCTTTGACAGGAACAGCTAGCTGTGGAGGAAGCCAAAAAAAGTCAGAAGGAAAAGCTGAGGGGAGCACAGGGAGGCAGTTTGGGTTGCTTTGACCCCACTTTGCTCAAGTTGGTAGAGGGTCTAGGGCTGATTTGAAGGGAAGAGGATGATCCTTATATGGGGAAAAGCGACATTTTTAAGTCAATGCAATCTTGTGGTGTTCAGAGTGCCAAAGTTTTCATGCATTGGATCATCTATGGGCTGACTCAGAAACACAGATAAAGGTACCTCCTGGCAACAGAGACTGTAAAGAAGAAAATAATTTCTGAACCTTATAATCCTCCACTATCTCACACCTTGTCCCTTCAAGCCATTAGCTTTACTGATGCTGGTGAAGCACCCTGCCTTAGTAAAGAGTGAGGATGAGACATCATCCTGCCTCCAGACTGACTGACTTTGAGCCAGCTGTGGCTCAGATGTACCTGAAGTAAATAGAGTTGTTCCGGTCATGGCTGGAGGCACAGGAGGGCTTGTGGTTGCAGCGGGGGGGTGTTAGACACCGGGATGTGCCAGTTATTTAATGCTTTGAACTGTGAATCCTTGCTGTTTAAATCCTATTATTGATTGTTGGTGCACCACGTTTGTGAGAGTAGTTGCACATTAACCTGCGTCTTGGCCAAATTCCAGTCTAGCTAGTCCCACTGCCTGTCCCGCTCAGGCTATCCCGCACTTTGGGGTGGCAGAGAGAATGGCCAAGCTCACTGCCGAGCGGCTGCACAGACAGGGCAAAGATTTCCCTGTATTCAGGTGGAAAAGCACAATTTTCAGACTTGGATAACCAGGTAAGCATGCCTTTGAGGGCTTAGACTGGCACTTAAATCCCTAAAATGGGCAATTTTCTGCTCTGTATACAGGCTTTGGGGGGTGCGGCTATATGGGCCCAAGTTTATAAATAAGGTCTTGCCAGTGCAGAGGACTGTGAGATCGGAGGTGACACCAGGCAGCTAATCTGGAGCTGGGTGAAAAAGTGACAAGTTAAACCCAGTGCTGAAGCAGAGCTGCAAATTCCTGCCTTGCAGTTGGCTGGTGTTCACTGAATGGCAAAGAAAGACCTCATGTTGTTTCCATCTTCCTAAGGGAGAAGCCAGGCTGGTCTGAGGGGTGACAAGGCTGCTGAATGGCCAAGATAATTTATAGGATGGAGGTAAAACCTTTTTCTGATGCAACCTTGCTCAGTTGCCTGGCAGGGCTGGAAGGAAATGCGTGGTATTCCTTTATATTGACTGTGAGCTCCCTGTTAACATCTGCTGTCTTCTCATGCAGCACCACCAAACACTCCTCCGTAGCCAGGCCCTGTGGGCTGACTCTTGGGCTACGTGTCCCCATGTGTGCCCTCGTGGGCTCCTTAGAGTCGCATGGTTCAAAGTACCTGGATGGTCTTGACCTTGTTGACATCTGCACCGGATTGCTCAGAGAAGCCTTCCTCTTCTAGCTGCTGCAGAGAGGTCAGGGATTTCTTCTGCCCTCCTTTGTTCCTCTCCTTTTCCTGCAACTTCACAGTAGAGAGCAAACGGGGCAGTGATGCTGGGACGCAGCATCGTGCGGGTACCAAACCCGCTCTGCACCATATCAACAGTGTGATGCCCAGCAGTCAGGAGCCTGCGGAGCTGGGCACAAAACCAGAGGGACTGGAGGTCTAACCGCTGCCCGGACCCAATGCGGCATCCTTCCCCAGGGCCGCAACTCACTGGGAAGGGACCCATCAGCTGTGGTCAGCATGGCCTTGGGGACTGTAATTCTGACATGCAGCAGAGGCTGCAATGTTGGGTGTAAGGTTGGGTTACAGGAGTGCATGTAAAGATCTGTAGCAAACATAACACTCGTAGATGACTCCTTTGCCCTGTGCAAGGTAACGCTGTCAGCAGGATGTGGTAGCCGAGTATACTGACCTTACAGAGCTCTTCCAGAGGCCTGGTTCTGTTCTGCAGCAGTGGCAACGAAGTTTAATAAAAGCCTGCACAGCCTCATTGCAAATGGAGAGCTCTGAGCAGACGTTACGTATTACCAGCCTTTCTTGCAGGTCTGTAATGTCAGTCCTTTCCCATTTATGGGGCTAAACTTGGCTTCAGGACCCTCCCTTTCTTCCCAGCCCAAAGAGAAAAGCCAAAGTTGCTCTGGGATATGACAGACACGACAGGACATGTAAAATGCAGGGAAGGCTGTGCTCAGTGTCAAACTGACTGCTTGCTGTGCACTCGCTTTGGTTTGAATGCGTGCTCAGAGGAGAGGAGGCAGCCTTTGGAAGACTGATTTCACCCACGTACATCTGGAAGACCCTCAATCACTAGCAGACACATAGCTACAAGGGTTGTGCTGTATGAACAATCGATCTGGGGACCGTGCGTGGGTTCCCATCATCTTCCTCAAGGAAGCTGAAGGATGACTGTACTCCCCACAAAAAGCAATTGCTATCCAGCAAGCGGATAGGTGTTGGAAACAAGATTTCTCCCCAGTATCAATGGGTTGAGTCGTGCGGGGGAAGCTCACTTCGGCTGTGTTTAAGATGCAGTCTCTGAGGCTGCCTGCCTGACACCTTTCAACAGTATTAGTTTCACATCAAAAGAAAAAACATTCTCCTCTCTGCACATCCCAGAGGTGACAACCATCTGGAGGATGGTTAATTATTTGTTACAACAAAAAGACCCATCAGTATGGTGATGGGAGGCTGCAGCTTCTTTATAAAAATTACAGCCACTAGCATGGAGGAAAGAAAAACGAGACCCACTAGCTGCAGATGATAACCCACAGAGGTCTTTTAGTTCTTACGTAGAGGAGTCCAGGCTCTTCCTTTCTACTCTCACATCTTAAAAGTTGTCTCTGCCCTCTCCCATAGCCCTTAATTTTGGGATGAGTGAGGGACTGCCAGTATCATAGTATCTCCTGTTTGAACAGAAGGGGCAGATGATGGGGACGACAGTGGCATGGTGTGAATTGGCAGAGCTTGGGGGAATGAGGGAGGAAGAAACACCTTTCCTGGTTTATTCAGGGCTCCAGCCCCTGCAGTACGTTTCTGGGGGTTACCTGCATTTTCTGGAAGTCGCTCTGGGTGAAAAAGGGCACGAAGCCTTCGGTCTGTTCAGCCAGCATAGACACCAGGTACACCAAGAGCAAACTGGCCACCACCTTCTTTGAAACCATCATGAGAGTCTGAACGACAGGGGAAAGAAGATACCGGGGTGATAGTGGAGAGGGCCATTTGACAAGGAATCGCTTTGGCTTTTGATCAGCTGCAATCTAATTTATTCACCAGCTAACTAGAGGTATATTTACTCTTCCAGTTGCTCCTGAGCTGAGAATAGAAGTGTCTTGACTGACAATTCTCCTCTCAAACCTTTTTCTGTAAACAGATTTGTTCTTGAGCAATATCTCCAGAGACTTCAAGCCCAGCCCTTCAGTACTGTTAAAGACTCTCTCTGTTCTGCAAGCTTTAGCCCTCCAGCTGTACTGGTTTAAGACCCGCACACATCCACAGCAAAACGCTCCCATCAATCCCATTGACAGCAAGGGAGACAGAGTGATGCTGTAAGAGAGAAAACCTTAAGACAGCTGTTTTGTTAAATTTTGTTTTCATATTCCTCACCCCTGAAAACCTGCCTTGATGGACTGAATCTTCTAATAAGCCTCATTGGGTCCAAGAGAGCTGGGAAGGGCATTTGCCAGCCTGACTCCATAAAAGCCTAGTATAAAGGGCTTTAAAAACTACCTTCTGAAGTGATTTAACAGCGACTTCACGTCAGAAGAGGACTTACGTAAACATTAAATGTTCTCTTTAAATATTAAAATATTCTCTCTGGATGAATTTAATGAAGTCTGGTCCCACAGCTTAACTACTCTACCTGATTGGAGCCTGATCTTTAATTAGTTTCAGAAACCTCTTGGTTTGGACGTTATTGAAAAGACATTGTTAGGTCAAATTTGACCCCTAAATTAGATTTCCCATAAATATCAGCTAGTATTGAACTGAAGGCCGGTGGAAGTTAATAAATATTCCCTTTCCGTAGCACTTGCCCGTCACATCCCTCCGCTGTGTGCCAGGCCAGGGGAGGGCTGACAGCGAGCGAAGGCGACTGCAGCCCCTCTCCTCTCCCTTGGCACTGCTTAGGGCAGCACCGGTGCCATCTCCCCCCAACCCACCCACGCTCGGCCATCAAAGTTATCAGCCGCGCTGGGACATGGCCCTGGGTGACCCAGCCAGATGTACCGTTCGCTGCGGTGATCAGAAGAGGATTTCTCGGGCTCTCCCCTTGTAATACAGCGTCTTGCTATGCATATGCGCTGATAGCACCTTATCTCAGTAGCATCAATCTTTTGTGCCTTTTCATTTATCCTATCACCGCAATAAAATACTGCCATATACAAAGGAATAAACCCAGTCACCTCCTTCATCTCTTATTGACTATCCCTTTGTGAATTGATTCGCTCCCTCTTCCCCCAGAGAAACACCCCCACACATTACGCCAGTCAAAAAATGTCTTTTCTGAATGTCCCTTCCTTATTTTGTAAGCAGGACATGTCTTTCAGACCTGGGATGTCTAGCTCAATGCCTCTCCAAGCGGACATGTACTTTGTTGTTACTGAATTTGCTTCCCAGCTACAAAGAGAAAGCACAAAGCAGGAGGATCCCAAGTTCAGCATCAGCACAACAAAGTACTGCGGTTGCATGAGGCTGGGTGCAGCATTGCCCAGCTCTGCTTATGCCTGTGTAAAATGGGGTGAAATGCCAATTTGGGGGCAGGAGGGGTGAACATCCACCTGGTACTGGTGTGAGCACAGTGACAAGAGAGTACATTTATCTACTGAGCTGTCTTCCAAAAAAATCAAATCGTTACTGTCAATAGGAACTGTCTGTGACTCATTTTCTGTCTGTTCAAAGCAGCTCCCCGAGTGCAGAGGGCACCCAGGGCTCCCTGCGCCTCTGCAGCATGCTTCGGTGTCTGCTGGGTGCTCACGACAAGCAGGGAGGCAGGAGGTGGTGGAATCGATGCTCCCACGATGGGGGATGAGCAGAAAACACCTTTCCCCTTGTTTAAGCATCGATTTTGTTTCCTCCTTGTCAGAGCTCTCTCTGCTGAAGCCAACATGTGCTGGTAGCACCAGCGCCTATCTGAGCACCCATGAAGTGCCCACCCCACCGAGCTTGCAAAAGAGAGCAGAGACCAAGCACCTACCTGGTGAGCGCAGCCACGGGATGCTGGAGGTCAGCCCTCTTCTTGCTCCTGTTCACCTGGATGCTCCTGCTGGCTTTCCCACCCTTTATATACGTGTAGAGGCACCAGTGCGCAACCGCTTACCTGCGCAGGTGCCCACACTTCCAGCAGAGCTGACAAACGCCTACCTGGCATGCATGGAAACAGATTTGCCGGACAGGGAATGTTGTTATCTGCGTTGGATTTTTAAGAGTTTCTCGTTTCCAGGGAGATCCCCTTTCCTGCCTCCCCAGGCTTCTGTCTTTAGGCTGGCAGCTATTCTCGTTGGGTCCCAGGGCAAACTCCGTCTCAGTTTCCCCATCTATAAGATGGAGAAATTCCTCTCTCCCAACTTGTCTTTTTAGATTGTGAGTCCTCCAGGATAAAGTGTTTATGATGCGAGGGTACCAGCGGTAAAATGACGCCTATATCTTAATTATATTTCTGCTGTAATGTGGACAAATCACAATAATAACAGTGTTGCCACAAAATAAGCATAATGCAGAATGAAGTTTCACCCACCAGCATTACAAAAAGCATAGATTTAAGGTAATAAATCCCCTGGCAGAATCTAGAGCTAAATATTAAAATAATAAATAAAACTGTACATGCTAAATCTATCACCAAAAAACTTTATAAACTGAGCAGACAAGTGGGGAGATATCAAAGCAGTCCAGGGGATTTATCTGTCCATTTTGAGTCTTCATGTGGCCCCTTTTACCATCATAAACTGAGCATCTCACAGTCCTGGACACACTGAACCCCCCTCAGGGACACAAAACTGTGCGCTGACATCTCTCTCCAGACAAATGAGGTGCAAAGAGAGCAAGTGACTTGCCTAAGATCTCATCGTCCGTCTCCTAAGACTATCATACAGGCGCTGATGTCGGAGGGTTTGGGATCAGGCCAGAAACGTCCTGGTGCTTCTCACAGACAGGTGGCTACGTGTGGGGAAACCCGAGAGCAACCTGCCGAAAGCAGGCGAGATGCAAGAGGAAAAAAATGAGTTGGGGACGCAATGAAATCCTCCTGCATCAAACGGCTTTATGGGCTGTTACAGCAGGGGTGCGCGGTGGCATTCCTGCCTGGCTGGTTGAAAACCAAGCACTGGCAGTATTTGCTGGAGACAAGGGGAAAAAAGCTATTGCCCAAGCCTGTAGAATGACTTTTCTCACCCAGCTCCATCGCAGCTAGTCGATACGGCGTGTACACACTGCACTGCACGTTGGTCCTCACAAGGGACTTGCTGCTGTTGCTACAGTCAATAACACTCGATTTGGGCCAAACCCCTCCTTAAAAAATGTGGCAGTCACTAAGATGCTGCCCAGATCCCTGTGCATTTACCGCAGCTTATCACCAGGCAATGAAGTGGTCCTAAGCTATAAAACTTCCAGAGAGGTCAACATAGTTTTTCTCCCTGGGACCGTGTGTATGTGTGTCGATGAAAAGGACATCAGGTTATTTCCCCCCCCCGCCTTTGCTAACGAATCTGCGCAAAGCCCATTTGACACCGGTTCTCATTTTAATTGACTTTTCCAGCATTTTTTGCATGGTTATGATGGATGCAGCTGACGAGTCAGCAGATGGTGTTGGGAAGTGACAAATTAATTACCAAGAAAGGTCACTTTTTCAAAGCACTAAACTTTCCCATGCCTTGTCCCCTTTTACCTCAAAAATGTGGCTGGCTGGCAGGTTTCCCATCCATCTGTGATGAAGCTTTCTCCATTGGAAAGGACAACCTTTAAAATAAAAAGGGAAGATGAAAATTAATCATATCTGTATTAGTTGGATGCTGTCTGCCAGGTTCACCTCTTAATTATGCAAGAGTACTCAAAACGGAAAGAAAACGGAGAGCTGAAAATAAGGGACCTGACTCCAAGACTTCTTCAGCGGAAGCACCGGAATGGGTGGGAGCAACAGGCACCTTTTTGCTCTAGGTTTGCCCAGTCCATAAAAGCAGCTTTTGGCACGTCCCCGTTGCCAATGCAAAATGAGGATAAATGAAAATAAAAATCACAGCTGCAAATCTCACTCCCTAGCGTTATAATGCAAAAAAATCTGTCCTGCTGCAGTCCCTGTAACCGTTTGCAATCTGCAGGGCCCCTGAAACTCTCCTTGCTTTATGAAGCAAAATTGCAGCAGAGGTTAGAAGCTGAACAAAAATGTGATGTACGAAATGGAGCTGCTTGCAGTTCTACTCGTACCTAAAGTTAAACGTTTGCCATAATTGGGAGTAATTTTAACAGGAAACTGGCAGTCGTAGTGAAGTCCATTAAGCCATGCATCAATTGCAGTGTCAAGGAATCAAGGGAAAACGAGCTCCCTGTGCCAGCGACACTGAGCATTTGTCTCCATGTCCTGTACTTTTCCCTCCAAGTCGCTCTCTGCTCGGGGTATTTTGGCAAGTGGGCTGCATAAAAAACAGGAGGTAGAAGCCAACGTGAGTCTGAAGCTGAATTTCAGCCCTAGGCTAACGCAGCGGGCAGAGAGCATGCGGGGAGAGCGTGCAGGACTGAAATCCTGCGCTGCTACTCCGCCTGACTCTTGGTCAGCCATTGGGGCGTCCCCCAGCAAAGCTTCCAATTTTGGGGTGAGTGTCAGAGCTGTAGCACGAGCCCTGACAGCCACGGTGGGCCAAGCCACCCTTTCTTCCCCCATATCTGACCGCCTCCTTGGATGGGGCTGGCACATATAAGAAGGGAGGGCATGGCTTCGTGCATGCCCAGTTTGCTCTCACAGCCCCACCAGACCCACAGCAGCCATCAGGCTTGGGAAAAAATGTGCCCCCAGCCCCAGTTCCCCTTCTGGATGCCCACGGGAATATCTATCGCACCCCACTCACGTTAAATTATTTTTGCCTGGAGTCAGATGGGTGAAAAACGTGGCGCGTGCTCTGCTGAATTGAACGTCTGCAGTCACACAGCTGAAGTCGACATGGTAAGGAGTTCATTTTAGGCTCCCTGCTTTGGAAGTAGCACAAAGCCCCTTCTCACAGCCCAGGCTCCATCCTCCAGCTGCTGTCTCTGCATGGACACATTACAGATTTAGCAGGCGCTGCTGTCTGTGGCTGCCGAACGCTCCTAATAAATAAAGCACCAGTGGCAAATTTTAATGTAGTTTTCAAAATATTAACGCTAGATAAATATTTGAAGAATCACAGGCTTAAAACACATGTTAATTTGCAGCATAAATATTTTAAGGGCGCAGACTTCCCCCTCCCATCCCCACGCTTGCCTGGCGCCCACTTCAATTTCCCCCCACTGCTCAGCGGTGTAATTCACGGTAATTCACGGCTGCGCAGCCGGGCTGGGCGAGAATCAATAGCGAGGATTTAACTCCTGCTGATTCCCAAAAACAGTTCACCCTCCTGGTTCTAGCAGCAAATAATGATCTCTTAGATTAATGGGGAATTTGTCTCGCGTTGTTTCTCTCTCCTCCCACTCTGCCTGGTTTCTGCAGCCAACCCAGAGACCGGAGGCTCTTCTTGCTGACGGCGGTGAGCTGTGGGTAAGGCGCAGGCCAGATGTGGGGAAGGAGGTGAAGGTTGGGGTGTGCAGCAGAGGGTAGGGAGCGTCCCACCGCTCGCCTTTCAGAGGCAGCGATCTCAGTTTTACCTGCAAATGCTCTGCAGCTCTTCAGCACCAACATCTCCAAGAGACCCCACGTGGAGCAGCATCTTTGCAGCAGACCCATCTCTGGGGGATCACGCCGATTTACATCCTCAGCAGCTCGCTGGGCTCCTCCAGGTCTGCAATGCACCTGCAAGAGCTTCCCACAGGCGTTTAAAGCCTGGCAGATGGGTGCTGCTCCCCGTACCACCAAAGTCTCTCTGGAAACCAGGCCTGAGGTGGCCTGAACACCCCAAAATTGGGGACACCTGGAAATCCTGCCTGCTGCCTCAGTTTCTCCATGGAAGGATTGAAGGACAAAAGAAAGAGGAAAGCACATGTTTCTGGCCATAGCCTGGATGGATGTAGCCTCTCAACCAGTGGTGGAGGAGACAGGCACTGGCCAAAGTGTCCTATCCCATACTAATTGTCTTCCATGGGAATTAAAAAAAAAAAAAAAAAATCCCTTTTTAAATAAAAGATTTCTGTGCTTATACAACCTTTCTAGTCTTTCAAAGGAGGAAAAAAAATAAACAAGAGAAAAATGTTTCCTTGCTTTGTTTTTCTTCATTTTTGGTCACTCCTTTGCCATTCTCTCCCCGATCTGGAGTAAGTGAAGAGAGAAAGGAGAGGAGGTGAGAAAACAAGACGGGATGCATCTCATCTGTTTCCATTTTGGTTTCCAAATCCAAACCACCGGCTTTTTCACTTGAAGGCTCAGGAATATTTTTAGGAATGGCAGAAAAATGCAGTTTCATGCGCAGTGAGGGGCTGCGGCTGGCTCGTCCCTCGTGGATGGCTGCTCTCCCTGCGCACCCCGCTGCCCTGGCCTCTCGGGCCGCTGCGGACGCCGGGCTTGGCTGGCGGTGGCCACGGGGCAGGCGAGGTGCCATGGCCAGCGATGGGAGACCCTGCGTGCATCTGATAACCTGAGTCCTGGGCTGAGGCTCTGAGGCAGGGAAATCACTTAGCATTTCAGAAAAGGAGCTCCCTGCCCCACTCACAGGGAATATTTATTAGATTTGATGAAAGAGCAATTTAGCCTTTACACACACCAGGCACCCACTGACCTTTTATTTTCTTATTACCTCCTTTTACCCCCCTGCTGTTCCCGTATCAAACAACAATATATCAGGTTAAGCATAGCAAGACGAAACACTAAGGCACCGAGAAGAGCATTAAATCGCTGCTTTGCTGGGCTGCTTGCGCCGTCAAATTGGCAGGAGGACGATGTGTGATATTCTTGCTCACACACAGGATGCAAAATTCCGTCCTGTGGTCACTGTTGCAGATGAAGTTTGCAGGTAAGCCCTGTCTCGCAGCGGAAGGCAGCGGCTCTTTTGCTGAGAAGGAGCAGTCGGGATCCAACCTCCAGCATTTGCAGTTGTTGTCCATGGAGATTACCCATCCATGAGAGAGCTGCGGCATGAAAAGGCATTGCTGGGCTCAATGCTGCCAGCTCCCAAGAGATTTCCTGATACAGTGGACTGGATTATGCTGGATGCCCGGGATTTATCAGCGCTTTCAATGGAGAGTCACCCTTCTCATTCCAGAAACCCTCAGCATTTAATAGCAGTTTATCTGCAACAGGAGAGAAGAGTTGGCTGCTGCTTTATCTCCTTTCAGACTTTCAAGGCACCAATTCATTCTGCAGGGCAACAAGGAAACAGGGTCAGATGCCTTCAGGGCGAAAAAGAGACAGCGCACGTGGCAAGTCGATGTGCTCACTGGTGTTTCTCATGGGAGAAACCTGGTGAATCAGTGAAACACAGCGGCGCATCCACCCCAGCTGGGACATGGGGCCAGGAAAACCAAAATGGAAAACTCAGACAACAGCAGAAAGATCTGCAGAGACATTTGGGCAGGTTTGATTCCAGCACAGGACTCAAATCTGATAAAATGCCCGTTTAATCTATGGATATTTTGCTCAGGTGATGAATTGCAACCTCAGTGAAAGCCCCTCAACCACAAAGGCTTTAGAGAGCTAAACAGTAAAGATTGGGAATTAAGGAGAATAAATATTAATGAAAGGAGTGCAAAAATCAATAATTTTTCCAGACAATCCTGCCATTGCTTTGCTCATCTACGCGGGGCTGTTGCATTTACCTCTTCTGTCGTGCCGCAGGACCACGTGCTCGGGGGATTTATGCAGCGATGCAGCCGCCGCATGAGCAATGCAGAGGCTGGAGGAGGCACGCGTCGCGTGTGGAGAGGAAAAAGAGGCAGCAAACGGGAAGGGAGCAGGAACCGCAAAAGAAAAGGGTTGTTGGACCAACGTGGGATTCAGTGTGCGATAGGAATTGGGGCAAACCCCTCCTCTGGTTTCAGTGGCTGCAGTCAAGCCCCGAGCACCGGGCCTTGGCACAGCCCAGAGCCAGCGTCGTTATGTAAAGGGATGGGGAGAAGCCCGGGATGGGCTGGATGGAAGAAATGAATCCAATTACAGGATGAAGGGCAAAGGGAGAGAAAGGACATGTTTGGTCTGCAGCAAATCCCTGGAAGGCTTTAAAGCAGGGACAGCAAGAAACGGACAAAAATGAATTCCAACGCAGGATACCCAGCTGCCACCAAGAGGAACAGGGGCCTCAAAACGGGGGAAAAGACAGGGGATGGGGCTCTTCAGCTGCGAGAGTGTGGCCAGGGCAGTGACGTGAGGGATTCTCCATGGAAGACCCAAAGTACCACCAGGATGTGGCTTTTCTGGGAGCTGGAACAGCAGGTTGGCTGTTTGTGGTCCTCCAGGGACATTGGAGCAAGGAGCCAACCCAGCCAGGCCCTGCTGGAAAGCAGAAAACAAGCAAGCAACCCCCAGATTTCCTCTGCACTGTTTCCCAAAAGATTATAAACCAGCTGGCCATGTCACAGCAGTCTCCAGGCTTCCACAGAGAAAACCCAGGGCTCTGCACTAGAAATGAAAAAAAAAAATTGACCCAGTTATGACAAAACGAAGCAGCATGTATAAAGCATCGCTGCGGAGGGCTACGAACATCCACAATAAGGCCCTTGGGAATAACAGGGTTCAACTTCAAATGGGATTTACAAATTAAAAATAAAAGAGCTGGATTATTTCTATTTGCCTAAACCCCCTTTTCTGACCGCTCAGCTGTTCTCAAAGCTGGGCCACGGCAGGTGCTGCTGGGCCCTGCAGAGCGAAGGTGCTGGTGCTACGCTCTTGCGTCCCTCTGGAACGAGAAGCAAACTCTTCTTTTGCCTCTCGGACTTCGCAGATAAGGACGTGCCACCAGTTGGGCAAAGCAGAGCTCGGAGAGAAGAGCTGGGCACAGATCCCTGACTCCCAGCTCTCCCTGTCAACCGCTCCCTAACACCTACCTGGGTCGAAGAGCCCACAGAATCACAGAATCATTTGGTTGGAAAAGACCTTTAAGATTATTGAGTCCAACCGTACCTGCCCACCACTAAACCATGTCCCTAAGCGCCTCGTCTGCCCGGCTTTTAAATACCTCCAGGGATGGGGACTCCACCACTGCCCTGGGCAGCCTGGTCCAATACTTGACAAATCACGAAATCACGAAAACGCCTCCCTCTCTTCAAACCCACATGGACCTAGGTGCTCATCGTGTCAGGAGATGGAAATGGAAATGTTACATTTCTTGGCTGCACTTTTCATTCTTACCCAACTTTCAAATACTTTTTATGCTGTCCTGCTTGTGTTTTATCAGAGAACTGGACTTCTTGTGAAACAAACACTTGCACTGGATAACTCGTTTCAGAGATAGCACTGCTCTTTCCTCCAAACTCTGCCATTTCCCAAACAGGTAACTGTGCCCTGTGGCCAAAATATAGGTACTCCCTTGTCTTTCCTGAATAACTTGCATATCAGAAACACTATTTTGTTAAGCTACAACGCCTGACACGCCTGGACAACTCCCAGTGCTCAGCTAACGCTAATCCAGAACAAAACCCAGCAAGGGTTTGGCTGCATTTTGCAAGACAGGGAGATCTCCCGGGAGCAGACAGCATCTTCTCCCTTGCCTTGGTCATCGCCCTCATCAGAGGATGGGTCGCTCCCTTGCGCAGCTGCGAACGTACAGAGCAACGTGCTTGTGCTGCTTGGATTTGCAGGGCTGTGCTGGCTGCTCGTCCCGCGGTGCTGCGTGGCCGGTGAGACTGTCTTGCAAACCTGCCTACTCTGCTACAGCCCTGGTTTATCACTTTGTTAAAAGTGTTGACAGCACCACACGGAGTGGTGCAGGTTCACAGCTGAGCCAGGATTGCTCAGCTCCTTGGCAGGAAAATGACAGGTCCCAAAGACTTTCTCTCTCTCCAAGGAAATCCTACGGTGCTTGTAGGGATGTTACCTGGATCAGCAGCAGGAGGAAAAGCCTGGGAGGTGACAGGGGCCTGCTTGCTTGCAAATACCATGCAAACGAGATGAGGTTGGCAGTGGTGAAGCTCTCCCCACTTCCCAGCTGCCTTCTGGCTCTGGTGCATCCACCCCCTGTGAGGCTGTGCTGGTGGGGAGAGCCTGGAGAAGGACCTGTGACGGGGAACCTGCACGGAAAACAGGAGCTGGGATTCCTCCTGCCCAAAGCCCGTGGCTGCAGCCCGTTGGGGGCTGTGAGCAAGGCAGGAGACAGCCTTCTGTGCACCCTTATTTTTTGGAAAAGAAGCAAGGGCATGGCACAAAGAACCTCCCTCTGCACCATCAGATCCTTCTCCTGGATGGATGTGACCGTGCAAGCCTGGAGGAGCAGCAGGTAGCCGGCCCCGGCGTTGCGGCTGCTGGCAGAGGGCACGGCTGCCCCCTCGGAGCCGCCAGCCATGGCCGAGTTAATCCCCGCTGAGGGAGGAACAGCCCACCGAACCAAATTGTAAATACATCTGTGCCCTCCTTCTCCCTGCCACACATTTAAATCTATTTGATCCACTCTAATGGATTGATCTACAAGTTTGCGCGCACACATCCTGCTTTGGACGGGGCGGCTGGCAGCGCCTCGCCCATCACGACCTGTCAGCTCCGCTCAGCCTCACCTCCGCCGGGAACGAATCCAATTACAGGATAAAGGGTTTTCTTCCCCTCCATATGGTCTCTATACCGCTCCGACTTTATCTTGCTTTAACCCCTTTCCTGGCGAGGGAGCTCACAAGCCCAGCGTAAGTGGCTCAGCGCAGCGGCCACGCGTGGCTGCTATCTGATATGGGGAAACGGGGTCCTCCCGGGGCAGCCGGGGGTACCGGGAGGCACCGCAGCGTGTGTCTGCCCACGGGGGAGGAACGAGCCCCTCCAGAAGGGAGATTCAGGGCAGCACATTACAAAACCAGCCAAAAGCACAAAAGCGAGCTCACCGCCATTTTGCATTCAGCGTTGGTGCTCGTGGCCGAGGTTCAAGGTCCTGTGCGTTAGTCCATCGCCAGAATTTAAAGCACAGATGTTTGCTTCACGACTGATTTCTATTGCTTTTGCATTTCTCTACGCCTTGCTTTGCAAATCATTCCCTGTGTGCCCCTGGGCAAGTCACCTCTGTGCCTTCGCCCACGCGGCGATGAAGAGCCTGGCACGGGGACGGGGAGAGGCACCGCAAAGGGCTCCGCTCCGGGAAACCCACCTTCCCCGGCGCATCCGTGTGGTTTGCGCTGCCTGTTGCTCGAGCCCAGCGAACCAACCGTATCAGCTCCGTGCAAGTTAGTTATTTGATTATAATTATCATTTCTTGCTTTACACAGGACATGAAAGCCCAGAGCAGCTCAGGGCTCCATCGCGCAATGTGCTGACAAACAATGAATACGAGACAATCTCATCTCAAAGAGCTTAGCAAAGCAGAAAAAACCTGCAAGAAGGAAGAAAACCCTTCCTTTTCTTAAGGACAAACACAAAGAAAGCCTCTCCTCTCGCATTAAACAGGGCCTGAATTTTACTATTGCCGCCTTTGCCGTAGAGTCAGCAAAGAAAACAATTGGGAGCTCTCTGGGGGACAGCCCGTGATGTTTCCCTGCTAAGAGACACCAAATTGAAGCCATCGCTTTCCATTTCTGTGACAGAAACCCAGAGGGAACCGAGGTTGCACTCAGGACACGTCCTGGAGGAACCAGCTATCCTCTCCGGTGTCACTTTCCTACACCGAGTTTATTTGAGGCCTTCGGCATTGCTCCGGCTGCGGCTGACCTACGGAGAGCTCTAAATCCACCAGCCTCGGGTTATCGACCAAAACACCGACCTCAGCTCGCAGCGGGAGAAAGCTGAGTCCGTGAGGACCGCTGGGAAGGGACAGACCCCTGTCAGCACGACAGAGGTGACTCAGGCTTACCTGCTCTGTATTCAGCTCCCAAAAAGCGGAAAGGTCCTGGTCCAGATCTAGTTGAAGGTCAGGTGAAAGCCTTCTTGGTCTGGTTGTTGGCAGCCCTCTGTATGAAAGGTTTCTGGAGACCATGCATGAAGCCAAAGTCGCACCACGGCTCAGCTGAAAGAGAGGGGCTGAGAGGGTTTGCACCGATCAAGGAAAAAATCTCTGTGCAAAAAATACTGCTGATGCTTTCCTCCGCCACCCAAACCAGACTGACATGTCACCTCTTCTCCCCAGAGCTGCGCTTCGTTTGTACAATTCTTTACTCTTTAGGAGAAGACGGGACATCGCAGAGATGTGGCAGAAAGTCTCGCAGAGATGGGAGGTGAAAATTACTTTCTGGGAGATGAAAATTAACTTTCCCATGAGATAACTGTGTTCGTATACAAAACCTTGGAGAAGCACCAGAGCTTTCAGACGCTGCTGGCACTGACAGCAAGGTCCAAGTCTTTTGAAGGTGGAAATCTTTTAGGTGAAAAGAGTTGCTTTCTACCACCGAAGTTGGGAGGGACACACTGGAGTTGAGATGCACATCTGTGTGTGTATCAGCATTTCTGGGTTCTCCTTTAATTTCAACTAGTTCTGCAAAAATGTGCCCAGCTTTTGTATGTCCAGAAGCCTATGGCCAGGAGAGGCAAGAGATACCTCCAGGGAAAGCTTTATGAGAAGTAAGGCCATGGGACTTCTCCATGAGAAACTCTTCCCCTCAAGGAAGACCTAGACTGGGAATTCCATGACTGGTGGTTTAACAGGACGTGCAGTGAGATACCTTCTGAGAGCGCAGACATCCCATGGGGAGTCCTTGTCCAGGGCTTCTGAGGCTGATGTGACCCACTTACTCTCGCCACGTCCTAGTTCTGCTCCTCTCGAACCTGCGCAGACGGATCAGCGGGTCGGCAATTAGGACACCATTCATCCCACCCACACCCCTTAGCCTTCCGCTCCTGCCCTCTAGCCCTGAGACGCTCCAGTCTTGCAGAAGACTTCATTCATCCAGCAAGACAGCAGTGACTTTTTCCATCCACCTTGTCTTGGCGGCGGGCAGCGGTGAGAAGGAGGCTAAGAGCTTACGGCATTAACAGCTCAGGGCCATTAACGCCACCAGATGTCAGAGATTAATGGAAGAGCTTCACTAAGGCGCCTTAGGCAGGTCTGCTGGAGAAGGAGCACCCATGACCCAGAAGGAAGAAATGGGGAAAGACCTTGGATGAGATGGAGCATTGGTGCTCCAAGCTGGCACCGACCTTGCTGAGAAGGGTTTCACAGTTGCGTGTGTGCTGGGATGGGGATCCCACACCCCATACTGAGCACTAAGAGACTGGGAGAAGCTCCTTTCCATCCTGCTTGCTCCCCCAGTGCAGCTACAGGCAGGTGCTGGTCTCTCTGCGCTATCCCTGGAGGGAATTCAGGACATCAGCATTGCTGAGGCTTTACCTTCCCTCCCCCGGGGCACTCAGGTGCTGCTTCTCCATCAAGTAGTGGCACTTTGTCAGGCTGGTTTTAGAGCTGTGGCTGAGGACCCTCCCTAAGCCCCACCAGTCCTTGCAAAGCCCCAACCCAGATTGGCGTCCCACTTGCTGGGATGGGAAACGCTCACCACCAGCTCCCCGGGAGGCAGGGAGTCGCAGGCTGATTGTGCCACCTCCGTCCCTGCTGGGTGGTGTAGTCCCTCCTGTCCTGCCAGAGATCCTTGGGGGATCAGCTGAATAACGTATATCCTTCAGCCCAGAGGGGAGGCGAGGCAGAAGAGGAAATTCGCAGTCCTTTGCATTCTAGCACAACCGGGGAGCACGATTCGAGGCGTAATACAGCCGAGAGACCTGCCCGCAAAATGCTGTGTTTACCAAGACTGCAGCCTTTGGGATGGGAAGGGGTTTCCCCTCCTGCCTTTGCCCAGCTCCGTGCGCAGAGGAGGCCCTTGGCCGTGTTAGCAGAGCTCAGTTTTTCTCTGTGATGGGGATGTGTATCCATATCAGGCAGCACCCACATTGGACCAGGCACCCAAAGCACAGAGCAGCCAAATGGCCAGAGCTGAGCCAAGGGCTCAGACCCGCAGAGCTCAGTCCAGTCTTCCCCCAGCAACCTCCCCAAGGTCAGTGGGGCAGAGCTGGGCACTCCCCAGTCCCCAAACACTCCCATAGAGTCCTTCAGCCACCCAGGGACACCCCAAAGGCTGTGACCCACTGTGGACCCGAGCACGAACCCATTTCCCCACCAATCACCCAAAGCAGCCGCTCCCCAACTCACCGCTGCTCCTCCTACCTTTGCCCCTCATCCAAAGGGCTCCCCACCCCATCCCTTCCTCCCCCCAACTCCTTAAACAATATTAAACACTTAATGGCAATTAATACGCTTTAATGCAGGTTTTGGGGCCAACTGGCTGCTTAGAGGGTGCTTAAACCATCAACCCCTCTCAATCCCGTTGCCCTTGTCATACAAAGTTAGCCGAGCCCCTAATCCAGACTCCCCCCGCGCTCCCTCGAGGAGGCCGAAGGGTATAAAACCTCCCCTGGCACGCGGGCACTGCCAGCCCCCGACGCGAAGCAGGGGCAGCGCACCACCTCCCGTCCCCCAGGATTTACCATTGTTCTTATTAATTAATTTNNGGTGGATCCTTCCGTTGAGTATTTTTCCACATTGGGGGGTGGGGCTTCCTTTTTTTTTTTTTTTTTTTTTCAATTGGGGTTGAAACAAAATTAATTCCAAAACCAGAGCATTTGATTTTTAAAAAACCCTTAAAAGCGAAGCAGCTGCCGTAACATTGGCAGGATGAACGGGACGGAAGGTATCAATTTTTACGTGCCTATGTCCAACAAGACAGGGGTGGTGCGAAGCCCCTTCGAGTACCCCCAGTACTACCTAGCCGAGCCCTGGAAATACCGTGTCGTGTGTTGCTACATCTTCTTCCTCATCTCCACCGGTTTGCCCATCAACCTCCTCACCCTCCTGGTCACCTTCAAACACAAGAAGCTCCGGCAGCCGCTCAACTACATCTTGGTCAACTTGGCGGTGGCTGACCTCTTCATGGCCTGTTTTGGCTTCACGGTCACCTTCTACACTGCCTGGAACGGCTACTTCGTCTTCGGACCCATCGGCTGTGCCGTGGAGGGCTTCTTCGCCACGCTGGGAGGTAAGTGCTGTGGGGCGGGAGCTTGGGTCTAAGGGCCAGGCTTGGCAGTGGGTCGTCTTGCTTCTTCAGGGCTTTAGGAGCCCAATTCCTCCCCTTCGCCATGCTACGGGGATGGCTGCGGTGCATGCAGCATCCCTCCGTGCAGAGAGCCATCTTGCATGCCGCTGCGGTGTCGCAGCTCGTTGCACGGGGCAGAGCTCGCCATGCAAGGCGCTGCTTCCCTGCGGCTTAAAGATGGGGATGAAAAGAGAGATTTATGCAAGTTCCATCTTGATGCCAAGAAGCACCCATCTCACGGCTAGCAGGGCTGCTAAGAGGAAATGAACGCCAGGAAGGGATCCTTGTTTGCAGGATCGAGCCTGGGGTCGTCTGGCCACGCTGCCCAGCGCGCGTTCAGGTGGTCTCACGCTGAAGTTGCATGGCTAGCAGAGACCTGCTGGGGGTGACCACATCATGTC
Organism: Balaeniceps rex; assembly: GCA_013401315.1. Taxonomy (NCBI): domain Eukaryota; kingdom Metazoa; phylum Chordata; class Aves; order Pelecaniformes; family Balaenicipitidae; genus Balaeniceps; species Balaeniceps rex. The sequence continues at coordinate 172,915 of VYZW01003126.1, read as the reverse complement.
CTTGAATCAGTGTCAAGCATCTTTGCCAAAAACCTGTTCTTGGGGAAAGGTGAAGCATTTGGGAGGATTTGGGGAGGGAAGAGACATACCTTGGGAAAGGGACCCCGCGGAAGTGGTACGGGCATGGAGAGTTCAAGACGAGGAGAAGGGTCATAGCTTATCTAGGGGCAGAAGGAAGACGTGGCAGCTCTTAACCAGAAGAGAAGAGCCGCAGCGTGGAGGGGAAGAAGGATTCAGGGTTGCACAGAGTAAGGGAAACCAGGCCCAGGCTTTGCAGCAATTGCTCAGCTCTTGTCCCAGTTGCACCCGATTTGGGTGCCCTTGGGAGCTTCCTTATTTCGCTTTTCAGGGACATGAGAGCCGCTAACGCTTCACCCTGCAGAAAGCCCCCGTGCAAAAGAGGGAAAATTCATTTTGCACCCCGTGCCCACGCAGCCAGCCGGGCCCACGTGGCACCTCGTGATGGAGCTGACAACTGCTAATCCTTGCTGCAGAGATCCATAACTACTGCAAGGAGTTCACTTTTTTCCCCTAAACGGGGCAGTTTCCCGCAATGATGCTGATCTGGAGGGTAAAAAAAAAAAAAGATGGATATTCTGCCAGGCAAAAGCAAAGCTAAATGTCCTGATCTAAGCCAAGGACCGAGGAAGGGCTCGGTCTCGGGGTCAGATCAGCACCGTTTCTGATCCAGGGAGCCTGTGGGCTGCCAGGCAGCATTGCTTGCCCTCCAACGTTTGTATCTGGGAAAGAACAAGGAGGGTCCTGTTCCCAGGGAAGAAAGTTTGATGGGAAGCAGCCACTGTGCGAGCAGCAGGTCTCCAGCGAATCCTAGCACAGGGTGTAGTTATCAGCAGATTATCACAGCTGGGGGCATTAGCAGGCTTACAGCACCGACTAAACGCTCCCAATCCCCTGAAGTTTAATTATCGCTTATAAATACATGTGCATGCATGCCCACCCACACAGCCTCCCCCGTACACCTCCCCCCGATCCAGCACCGGCGGAAGACTCATGAAATACACATTTAAAGGCATCAACAGGTTTGGATGCATCTGGCGTCTTTGCTGGAAATTGTGCTTCCTCGCGCCCAGGTGGAATTCACCAACTTCATTTTTAAATTATTAAAAACCCCACGATGATTCCCCTCTTCCATCACCAGCATCCTGCTGCGGCACAGACGCTCCCCTCGGCTCCCAGACCTTTTGCACGTTACGGCCGGGAGACTCTCGGTTATTGCGTAGGATGCTGGTTATCCCTTGCTGATCCCCAGCTCCTCGGTTCCCGCTCCTCTTTGCTGCAACCACGAGACCATGAAGGGAAGATCAAGCCCAGAAGAGCTCTTACCACCACCGTACGCTCTCTCTTTCTCTCCCTCCCGCAGGCCAAGTCGCCCTGTGGTCCTTGGTTGTCTTGGCCATCGAGCGCTACATCGTCGTCTGCAAACCCATGGGAAACTTCCGCTTCTCCGCAACCCACGCCATGATGGGCATTGCTTTTACCTGGATAATGGCCTTCTCCTGTGCCGCTCCACCCCTCTTCGGCTGGTCCAGGTGAGTCGAAGGATGCTCAGCAGCAGCCCCAGCTGCTCTGCAAACACCCTGGTGGGACAGGAGATGCATTCGTGGCTCAGACATGAAATTCCCTGGGCTCCAGGCGAGAGAGGCAATGGGACAAGTCGGAACAGAAATGGGACCTCAGCTGCCAGCCTCACGATGGCTTGGTGTCCCCTGACCAAAGGCAGCCACAGGCTCAGCATCTCCACCTGCAACAGCCCTTCGTGCTGCCTTTATGTTCTGCAGAGAAAGAGGGGCTTCCATAGGCACGGCTCGTCTCACCCATGCTGTGAGGAGCCCATTTCTCTCTGCAGACCATAAAAAGCGTTTGGACAACCAGGCCAGCAGGCAAGGCTGCTCTGGGGAGGCAAACCTGGCCTTGCTGACGTTCTGCCACCCCAGCATTGCTCCTGGGAGCCCTGCAGCATCTTTCCCACCACCCCTGCCCCACTGTCCCCACGAGCCCATCCGTCCTGCTCCCAGCACCGCAGCACATTTCAGCCCCCCACCAACAAACGCCCCCCAACAATAACAGAGGCAACGCTGGCTGCTCACACCACACGCTGCTCACTAGGCTCCAGCGAGTGTGTCCTCCAGGCAGCTAAATCCCATGTCTGGCTCTTGCACGCACCTACACCCGTGCCCAGGAGCCGATGCAGCAGCCGAAGGCCGCCCGGAGCATAAGGGAGGAGCTGAGGAGGTGGAGATAATTTCTCTAATGCTGCAGCTCTGGCCCTTCCTGACACCCCACTGCAGAGCTGTCCTGTGGGGTCATAGCAAGCTCCTACCAGCCCTTTGGGCACTTGCCAGAGGTGGCTTTGGGGCAGCAAAGTCCCTTTACCATCCACCTGTGACGAGGCACAGGCAGATGGTCCCTCTCCAGCCTTGAATTGGGATCCCTGCCCAGGCAGCCGGTCCTTGGCTCCCAAGCAGACCTGAGCTGCACCCCTTTGAGCCAGGGCCCCTCCAGACACAGGCTGTGCATCCCTCCACCCCATGCAGCTGTGGGGACGAAGCCCTCAAGAGCTTGGACCCACCAAGCCAGCAGCTCCCGTCCCCACTCAGCATCCCTCCACCCGCAGAGGGAGAGCAGGTGGCTCCCGGCAGGCAAGTGCTCAGCCACGCAGGAAGGAAATAAATAGCCCGTTCCCCGTGGGAGGGAGCGAGTGTCACAGCAAACGGATGCTATGCGCCCAAGCACAACATGTCGGCGCGGCTCGCTGCCGGCCCCGGAGGAGCCGTGCGCTGCAGAGCCAGCGAGGCCGGGTGCGTGGGGCGCAGAGGAGAAGCCGGGGAGGAGCTCACCCAAAACACACGTGCCCTGGAGCACCCCCCCACCTTGGGGAATTCAGTCCCCAGGTTGAGCCCCTCCTGTTGTCCCCAGGGAGGGTCCTGGCGAAGATCCTAACCTTTCTCACTGGCAGATACATGCCGGAGGGGATGCAGTGCTCCTGCGGCCCCGACTACTACACCCACAACCCTGACTACCACAATGAGTCCTACGTCCTCTACATGTTCATCATCCACTTCATCATCCCAGTCGTGGTCATCTTCTTCTCCTACGGGCGTCTCATTTGCAAAGTCCGAGAGGTAACGTCGGGAGGGGATGGATGGGGACAGGGTGGGCAGCTTGGGTAAAAGGGAGGTGGTCTGGGGGCAGAAAGCTGCAGGGTGCCCCTCACCACCCCCCCTGCCCACAGGCAGCTGCACAGCAGCAGGAGTCGGCCACGACCCAGAAGGCTGAGAAGGAGGTGACGAGGATGGTGATCCTCATGGTGCTGGGGTTTATGCTGGCCTGGACACCCTACGCCGTGGTGGCGTTCTGGATCTTCACCAACAAGGGAGCGGACTTCACCGCCACGCTCATGGCAGTGCCTGCTTTCTTCTCCAAGAGCTCCTCCCTCTACAACCCCATCATCTACGTCCTCATGAACAAGCAGGTGAGATGCCCCATGTCACGCAGGGTGAGCCTCTGCCCTTGGCTTACCGGCGCACCTGGGGTCACCGCAGGCACCTTGCTCTTCCCCGTAAGTGATTGCATCTCAGCCTGGGGGGGCAGCAAGCTCGGGGGCTGTCGGTGGCTCTCAGTACGGCAGCACGTCCCCACTGGCCCCCAGTGCCACCATTCTCCATTTCTCTCCTTCCTTCAGTTCCGCAACTGCATGATCACCACAATCTGCTGCGGCAAGAACCCCTTTGGGGATGAAGAAGTCTCCTCCGCTGTATCCCAGAGCAAGACCGAGGTCTCCTCCATCTCCTCCAGCCAAGTATCACCCGCATAGACCATGGACAGTTTGAACTAGGGCCGCCTGCCGAGCTCGGGGACTGAGACAAACACCCACGCACCCACAGTCTCATTTCACGGAGTCACTCCCTTGTGCACCGACACCCTCCCCTGCACGAGCCGTTAGCTGTGCACGTGCTGCGGTAGCTTCCCCGCCACGCGCAGACGCACACCCCCGGCCCTGGGCGCGCTCGCCGGGGCACCCCTGCGCCCACGGGTGCACACACGGCACGCTGAGCTCTCCCACACTGACACAGCCCTGTGCAGGGGAGCCCAGGTCCCTTCCCCAGCTCCCAGGAGCTGGTCAGCTTTTGGGGACTGTCCCTACCTGCCCCAAGCACCAGCAAAACCCCTCGCTTTGTTCACGTCGTGTTAAAACACCAGCAGGCAGTGGGAAACCCCAAACTGCCATATTTTCCTCCCCGCCGCTCTGAAACGCGCTCCCTGCCCGCATCCCCGTTCCCTGGCGCTCAAGGGAGCGTCGCAGAAGCATTCGGCCCTCATTTGCAAAAACTAAGTACGCAGACAAAGCACCATTGCAAAAACCCCAGAAGCACAAACCCGTGGCTGGAGCGGTCCCGGCTGCCCCTTGCCAGCACCTGAGCCTGGGGCTCGCCGGAGCCGCGCACCCCGCTGCCGGCACAGCCGGTGGAAATCGATACCCGTAGTCTTTATAAATCAATATAACAAATGGAGCTGGGAGCGGGCTTTGCTTCAAGCCTGACTCCCTGTATCCCCAAGACAACGCTGTAGATATATATTTTTTTTGTCTCGGAACTTGTAAATATTTGCTCACATACTTTGAAGTCTCTATCTTTCTCAGCCCTTTCCTTTCTCCTCCTTCTCCCGACTCCAAGGCAGAGAAACCATCTTTCACCTCCAATCCTGCCGGCTGGACACACACGGCCAACCTTGGAGGGTGGGACCGGTACCCGAGCGCTTTCCTGTACATATTTTATAAATAAATAATACGGTGTCAGCACAAGGACTTCTACAGTCAAGAAGTAGGGATTAAAAAATAAGAAATAAACAGAAACAGCACAGAGAAAAATACAGGCGCTCAGTCCTTGTCCTTTCTCCTGGGCTCCGATGTCCAGCTGAGAAAACGCGATGCTGCCGTTGGAGGCGCAAGCCCGGAGCTGTCTCGAACGCCGTGGAAAGGGGACCTGTGGGTTAGACCCGGATCACAGAAGGGAGAGCAGTGACTGTCCCCAGCACGGCCACAGCCCCATTAGCTGGAGCACCAAAGGGCTCGAGAGGCACAGACCGGGCGCAGGGCAGCCGGTGCCACCGCTTGTACCACAGCCCTCACTGCCCAGCCTACCGCCAGCCGTTATTTTTTCGGCCTTTAATATTTAAGCATCCCCCACGTAGCCTTAAATAAAGCTTCAGCAGAGAGCTTTTTGCAGAGTTCAAGTTCCCCTCCCCGCGGGGCCCTTCGAGTCAGCGTCGTTAAGGAATTGGCAGAGTCAGGGAAAAATTGTTCCCTGTGTCAGTGAATTTGTTACCGAGCTGGCTGGAGAGCAATGCCGAGCGCGTTCGCTGCCGGGGCTCTTGCCCTCTGCCGCCCTCCCCATTCAGCACGTGCCCCCTCTTGGGCGTTTTTCTTCCTTTTTTTGGTTCAAAGCAACCAAAAATGGTGAGAAGCCCAAGGCTCGCCACTGGGAGGGGGATGCAGGAATAGAAACCACCTTTTGCTCCAAACCACCAGCGCAGCCGTGCCCTGGGGAGCGGGGGAAGGTTGCTGCCCCAGCCCCAGCTCTCGGGGCACCCTCCCGCCTCCGCACCCAGCAGGACTGCGCCCGCATCCGTCCAAACTGGGGGGTCCTGGCCAGGGCCCCATGCTGGGGTCACCGCAGAAGCGGGTCTCAGCACCACTCCCGCACCGACAGCTACACTGAATAATTCATGGCCCACTCTCGCCAGGTCTCGGGAGCCTCCTTTCCTTCGCCTACAAAGCAACAAGCCCATTTCCTTTTGTTCTTTGAAGCGAGGGAGAAGCAGAGGAGCGGAGGCACCGGGGCTTTTTTTATAGCGAGTGATTGAACAGGCCGTGTGCGAAGGAGGCCTCCTCGGCATTGCTTATCTCACCCCCTAGACTTTTGAGGGCAATATATTACGGGAACACAACCCTCCATAACCACACGGCCTGAATGGAGCACGGTGCCTGGCTGCGTATCCCCCCACACTTCTTTTTTCTTTCTCCTTTTTTAAATGCTGCAGTTCTAGTTGAGGGCTGCTTGCCTTTTGCTGCCGTGCAGCGATGCTGGAAGCATTCACGATGTAGCAGAGCCTGGAGGGGGATAACAGCAGCGCATGACCCCTAACAGGGAGCTCCGGGGAGCCAGGGACCACCTCGGGGTGGGCTGAGGCTTTGCAGCCGCATTTCCCACCGGGGCGAGAGGGATGGAGCAGAGCGCCCGGCCCCGCGGTGCTGCGGCTCACTGGGCAGCGGCAGATGCTGGCAGCGATGCTGGCAGCGATGCCTTCTGGCCGCCCCCACCTGCGCTCAGCAGCCAGCTGCCTCGCCAGATGTGTCACCGCCCGCGACGCCGCGGCGGACGAGCGAGCGACGCTCGCAAAGGCGGCGGAGGTCACGAGCACCCTGCCTGCCCCTGCAGCCCCGGGGAACCATCTGCGGCAGAACAGCTTTACCTCCTCGGTGCAGCCACCCCGCTGCAAGGAGCCTTCCCGAGGTGGATGCTGCCCAGCCAGGCTGTGCACGTGCCGGATCCTGAGCGCGGCTGGCCAGCGATGCGCGGGGGTGCGGGCAGCTTGAAATCGGGCAGCTTGGAGTCAGCCACGATGCAAAGGAGGGGCTGCTTTATTTGGGGTGGGAATAAAAAGATAAACCCGTCCCAAGAGCGCAACCTCTGCCCGAGGTGGCCCCGCAGCAGCTGCTGATGATGCTCGCCTCTCCTTGAACAAATCCCTGCAAAAAAATTAAAGCATCCAAGTTGCAGCACCGGTTCCTCCCGAACTGTGCCAGGCAGGGGTAGGGGAGCAGTGCAGCAGCCAGGAATCTGCAACCAAAAGCTAAAAACCTCATCTAGCCCGCATCGATTCAACCTTTCGGTAGCAGAAAACATCTCATTGAAGGGGTTTTCTTTTTTGTCCCCCCTCCTTGTTTTAAACGCTGTTTTTTGGAGGTGCGAAGCCATAATTTTCTTGCAACTGCCTGCCAGGCCATGCTCCCCTCGTTTTTCAAATCCAGGGACTTTTAAAGATGTTCTTTATCGATCCAACACTTATTTATATGCGAACAATAGGAGAAGATGGTTAGTTCAGTTATTAAATTTAGAGAGCTGACAAAAGCAATCAGAAGATATATCACTTAATGGGAGATTAAGAGGGAAGCAGCAGGAGCCCGGATTTCCGACCCAGTGTTTCAGATCAGTTTATACGTGTATATCTATGTATTTTTACTGCTCAGATGGCAACATAATAAAATGATACAATTGTGTGCTTTGCCCACAGGGTTTTATCACTAATTGATTTTGCAACAGCTCATCTAATCTCAACTCTAAAAGCTTTTGTGTGGGCTGCATCGAAGGGGACTCTCCTGGCCAGGGGCATCTCCTGGCAGAGGGAAACCCGGGGCTGGGGGGGCTGCGGCCAAACCGGGGGGCACAACGGGCACAGGGAAGAGCTCGAGCTCGGTCCCACCATCCCCAGTGGGGCAGAGCCTGGGCACCAGCCGCTCACCACCCCGGCGTGAGGAAGTCGTGCCCAGCCTCTTCCTCGGCTCAGCCTGCGGCGTTTGCGTGCCCCAGCCAAACCTGCCGAGGGCTCCGACCTGGGGGCAAGCTGAGCCGGCTGAGCAGCGGTGCAGGATTTGGCCGGTCCCCGTCCCGGAGAGCTGGTGGCACATGTGTCACTCCTCACCCTCTCTGCTGGGACCGTGGCATGCTGTCGCTGCCGCCGGCACAGGTAAATCAATATTTCCCGTGATTTGGAAAGGCAGACAAATGGGGACCTGATTTCAGGATTCCTCAGCTCATTTCCACACAGTTAAGCTTTAATCCATCTTCATTATGTTTCCTTTTCACTAAAGCTCCTCATATCGCAAGGACAAGACATCCAGCGACAATTATTTGTTCTTTAAAATTTGATGAACTTCATATGCAGATAGGATCCGGGCACGGCAGACCAGATGGCGTATCTGTGAAATAAACATTTGGTTAAATATCCTGGGGCAGGAGCCTCCCTTTAGGAGTCCTCGGACACCCCACACCTTTCCCATACGGGAATTCCCCCATGCATTGGCTGTAAGGAACTGGGAGGTTCCCAAACCCAGCCCCAAGGTCTCACCTTTGAAAAAAAAAAAAAAAAAACAAACATCATTCAGGAGTTATTTCTTTCCACTTTGCCATAAATATGTTGATATTTTCAGGCACTGCTTGCTTGCAATCGGCACGGATCACTCCAGCATCACTCACTCATAGCAGGTAATGGCACACAGAGCAGGGACCGTCACCTTCCCCAGCACCGCTGGCCTCAGGTTGCTCAGCAGCCCCTGGCTGCTCCCACCAAAATTCGCATGCGATTGAGGAAAGCAGCCAGACTTAGCCAGGACACCGAGACAGCTGGAAATCCGGGCCCAAAGGGCATTTCAGTGTCTAACTCTTATCCCCGCTGCAGCTGGCATTGCTCCTCCTTACCCGAGTATTGCCGTCATCTGTTTTAGGAAAACTGCAGTAATTGGCTCAATTCATTTTAAATCAGTTATTGTTTGTGGAAGCAGCAGTCGGGGGAAAAGCAGCTTGTAGTTAATAACGTCCCTAATTTGGAGACATCCGCAGGGATGAGGAGGGAGCTCTCAGCGAGGGGCCGCTCTTTGGTCCTTGCCCGGCGACGGCTGCGCGAGTCCCCTGCAGCTGCAGGGCACGGACCGAGATCCTGCACCAAAACGCGGGGACGGGCACGGGGTGCGAAGCTGCAAGGTTTGAGACGGGGTCCTGGCCCGGTGCCATGCCGTACAGCACTCATCCTGCCCCGGGGCTGATCCCCTTCAGGCTGGGACATTGCTTTCTGGGGTTTCTCCTGGGACATTTATCACGTCTGAGTGCAGAAGTGGCAGCTGGGGATGCCGGAGGGTCTGGCTCTGCCTATTTGTCTCTGCTAAAGGAAAAGCATCTCCTTGTCCGGCCATGCCAGCAGCTCTGGAAATGACAAGATAAGATTAAAAAACTCCCCCCCTTCCCTCTGTGCTGTCACACTCGCAGGGCTGGGGGTCCAAATCCCACCCTAGCCCCTCTCCAGGGGGCACGGACCTCAGTACCACGGGGAGAAGCTGCCCCTCAGGGGAAAAACTGTTGGGGTTACAGCTTGGGAGAGGCCAAGATCCCCCCCTGGCAGTGCCAGGGGATGTGCCAGGGGCACATTGCCCAGCCCCAACAGCCTCTCCTCCACGAGGCTGAACCCAGGGAGACCCAAGCGGTGTTGGCACCCCCCGGGAGGGTGCCTGAGCACCCACATTTGTGCCACTTCCCAGCATGGACATCCCCAGCCTGTGCAGAGGCTCCCCAGATCCATCACCGCTGCCTGTGTCACGTTAGCAGCAATAAAAAGATTCAAACAGCAATTCCTTACTTTTATGAACAAATGGCCCTGGATGGATGATTCAGGCAGCATTCAATTCCCAGCAAGAAAGCGTCAGCAAAAACCCAGCCTCTTTCATGTAGGTGGATAACTGCAAATAAAAGTAGGGAATTATTAGCACTTAATACTTGGTGGGTTTTTTTATTCCCTAGTGCTCTTCTCTGGTAGATGCCAGGCACTTTGGGTAAACTAACAGGCAGGGGGGCCCTTGCTAAGGAGAGATGCACGGACTGGGGCCATGGCTCCGGACACCGAGACCATCCCCATCCTGCTGCCAGGGCTCTCCTCCAGCCTGTCCCCAGCAGCCCCCCTTTACTCCTCCCCACGTCCCCTTCGCCCATCTCCTCCCCACCCCACCCATCCCCTCCTCGCCCCTGCCCTCTCCCTGCATTCCCACTCACAGCTCGCTGCCACCAACGTGGGAGCCTTGGGTCCCCCCAGCCCCACCGTGGCACCAGCCCCCAGCCTGGGGGGGTCTGGGGTGGCTTCCCCGTGAATCTGGGGCTGCTCGTGGCTGTGAAAAGCCATGGAGAGACACGCACCAACCTCCTCCAGACTCTCTATTTCTCCTTCATCAAGACCGCCTATATTTTTCTTGTTCATCAGACTGACAAATGGGCAGAAAACAGACTTCTGGCTATTTCCTGCACAAGCTGCCCACTCCTGCTCTCCCCTTGGTGATGACTGAGAGCTGAAGAAGCAGGAATAGCATATAAATTTCCTCCCTCCTTTAATAAATACCTCTATTACCTAGCGCTTTCTCCCAGCTCTCTCCGGCTGGCTGCTGCAGGCTCCTTCTCGCTCACTTGGTGGCTTGCTGCCTGCCAGGCAGACGCGACAAACCGAAATTCTCATTTCTAGGGGGAATAAACAGCAGGACCGAGCCAGGCAGGCTGCGAAGGGCTGCGGGCAGCACAGGAGGGGAGAAAACCCCTCTCTGGGGTCTGCCTGCAGCTTTGCAGCATCGCACGGGGAGCCAAATGAATTAATTTATAGGGGAAGGTGGGGTTGGGGCTTGTCTGACTGCCTGGCAGCAGATCGTGTCCTCTCTTTGGACGCTCTGCCCTGGTCCCGAGGGGGACGAGGGTTCCCACAGTCCCCAGGGACCCCGGTGCTGCGGGTGCAGCTGGGCTTGTCCCAGGCACTGCTGTGCACCTTGGGCTGGTCCTGAGATTTAATGCAGGAAGGGAATAAGGACAAATCGTACTTAAAATCTCACCGAGATGGTGCAGAGGGAGCAGGAGGGTTTGATGGCAGAGGGAAAGCTGTCACAGAAGTGATTTGAGCTGTGGTCAGCAGCGAAATCCGTCTCCCGAGGCAACTTCTTTCTGCTCAGGAGCAGAAGTGATGCAGGTGGCTTCTGCTGGAAAAATGCTGATGGCAGGGAAAGTCACGATGTCTCAGGAAAGGCGAAACGCCTGCCTGCCACCCCTGCAGAAGGCTTCCAGTATGGGGAGAAATCGGGGGACCCAAGGAAAAAGGCATTGCTGAGGTAAGGGCTACAAAGGGAGACCCCACACCCACCCAGAGGGGACAGGAGGGCCCACGCCAGCACGGCTGCGCTGGCAGGGGATGGAGTCTCGGTAGCACTGCAGCCAAGCAGCCTCCTCCTGCAAACCCGGGGTGCCCCGAGCTCCCGGGTCCATCTGTCTCCCTTCTGCTGGGAGCATGGAGCAGGAGGGGAGAGAGGCCCCCAGCTCACCCCCGCAACGCAATCGGCAGCGTTCAGGCAACGTAAAGCATGCAAAGAGAGCCATGAAAATACAGAAGCCGCATGAAGCGAGCTGCAGACCTCGGGGCACAGGGCAATCTGTGTGATTTTCAGCAAGATGGGGATGTCCTTGCAGTGGAGACCCCCACGGGTGTCGCTTGGCATCAACGCAGCTCTGCGGGCACCGTTGCATCTCTGTTGCCCAGAGCTCCCTGCCCAGGATGCAGCAGCGCCGCTTGCCAGCTTGTTTACCGAGAGGCCCTGCCCAGAGGTGACTCCTAAACACATTCCACTCCATATGATGCTGCAAAGAGACATCAGAAAGCCAGGATTTGTCCCCTGCCTCGCCTTACCGAACAGCTTTTGCATGCATGCCTGAGCAGGGCTGCTGCCTCGCTCCAGCCCCGCTGGGCTGCTGCAGCACGCGTCCAAAAACGTCCTGTGCAAAACCAAATGCAGCACCCTGCTGAGACCGCCTGAATCCCCGTCCTCAGCTCAGCTCCGGTGCCTATGTGAAAACAAGCCACGAGGCTGGCAGCCTGACCCCTTGCTGGGTTTCTCCTCCCTTTACTCCTAGCCCTTTCCTGCAGGCGTCGGGGACACCCAGGACAAGGCTCGCTTTGTCAAACGAAGAAAGCGTGGCTGCATGCCAGCCGTCGGACCCCTTGGAAGCACAGGCAGCCTTCCCAAGTGGCTCGAGCATTGCAGCAGGATGGCAGAGACCTTGCTCTATCCCTGTAAGATAACAGGTAAAAACCATCAGCTTTTTCCATGCCCAGCATCGCCGACAGCCCCTCAGGGATGAGGCTACCCCCCCTCTGCATCAGGCACATCCCCTGCGCTTTATGCAAGTGAAGCTGCTGCAGTCCCACCGTCCCATCTCCCACCCACCAAGCAGGCAGCATCGCTGTCCCCATTCCCTATGGCACAACGCTCCAGCCCATGAGCCGCCCTCGGCTGCCTTCGCCCTCGCAGCTGGATTGATGGCGGTGCTTTGCAAAGCCTGAAAAAAACCCACCTTGAAAAGGTGGTGGGTGGCAGCCACCCAATTCCCCCATAGCCAGCACTTGGTGTGTCTCATCCGTTTCCTGAAGTCTATTTAACTTCTAAATTTAACGAGCTCCTAAACAAGTAATAGCAGCAAGTGGCAGCACCTGGCTTCCAACCTGCGAGTGGCATTTCAGGGGCCAGGCCGCCATCAGCACGAGCAATGGGAAATTTCTCAAATGTCTCTTTGATTTATGGCTCTGGTTAATTCTCCAGGAGCCCTGTGAGCTGCCCCGAGCGCACAAAACCTCAGAGGGATAAATAATTTAACAGGTGGTTAAATGTTCTTTAAGGTCTAGAGAACATCAGCGGGAGCACAGGTATCAGGGGTTAACACAAAACTACAGATTGAGCACAAAAAGCAGGGGGACGGCCTGATCTGGGCACTGCCAGCAGCTTAGTGCTGAAGAAGCACTGAGATGCAGCGGCAGAGCCAAAGCCACGGGAGGGAAAGGACCGGGACATCCCACCGCTGCCGCATCTCCACCCAGCGGGATCAGACACAGCGCAGAGCAGGCTTGGCCAGAGTTTGTAGGGGAATATCCCACCCAGATGTGCCCTGCCAGCTGTGCAGTGCAGATGTGCAGCACAGGCTGCCCTGCCTGGGCCAAAAAAACTTATGAAATGGGGAGCAGGGTGGGAAGCGGGGTGAGGTGAGCGCCCAGGGCGTGCAGGCAGGGCAGGCTGCTGCGCTTGGCAGGGCTCGAGCAAACCACACCTTGCTTCGGACGATGCTGACGCTCGGGGCAGAGCAGCCCCGAAACGTGCCTGGCGCAGCCTGGTGCCCTCGGAGGCCACGGCATTTGGCAGTAGATGCTCGATGAAATGGGATGTCAAGGGGATGTTCCTCCCCCCCTTGCTCTTTCTCCCCCGTGAAACCCTCCCGAGGAGCAGAGATCAGGGAGGCACCTACACCCTGCACCGGAGGGGAGCGAGCAACCTTTGGGCTGATGCCGGAGGAAAACCACAGTGCAAGAGCCACCACTGACCGAAGCAGAGGGATGGAGAGAAGAAACCAAAGCTCTCCCCCTGCAAGCCTCCCAGCACCATTTCAGTCTCAGGTTGGGATGTTTTGGGACTCCCAAGAGGAGCAGGGCAGCCCCAAGCCCCACCAGCAGCCCACGGCGCGTGGCAGCAGCCCACGGCACACGCAGCCTCCCCACGGCACCGGGGCCGGCTGCTGGGGAGCCCGGGAGAGGTAGATGGCAGCAAAGCTTATTTCTTGCCGCAGTCGGGATGCGACAGCCAGGTCCCTGCTCAGGCACCATCCAGCCCTGCGGGCCACTGCACAGAGCAGGTATTTGCAGACCATCCAGTCCTTCGCTTTACCCATGCTCTGAGTTTTCCACTACAGCTCCTTTTCCCCAGGTTTCTCTCCTTAAGCATGATTCCGAGTTCAGGATGGATCTTAATTTCTCCCTGGTTAGGATGTGTCAAGCAAATTAGCCGGCCGGGTGTACGTAAGTGCCTCTGCTCCTGGCACTCGGCTCCTTGCCTGCCTCTCCTCCCTGGGGCAGGGAATCCCTGGGTACCCCCGCAGCAGCGGCCAAGCTGCCACCTTGAATTCAAGTTCACAGGGGGACAGTGCCTGTTCTTTCGGGGAACACACGGCATTTCGCTGCGGATGACCTGCCCTGCTCTCCCCTTGCAGGGAGATGACCGAGCCCGCTCCCTCCCTGCATCTCCAACCCCCCTTCCCCAGCCCTTTGGTGAATTTTTCAGGTGCCTGCAGTGGCTCAGCGCATGATTGAACAAATTGAGTGATGCTTTAGGGAATGAGGTTTCCCCCCAAATCCCTCCCCAGAGCAGCCCAGTGGGGTCCCTTGCCCCCATGGGTTCCACTCTGATGGGGAAGATGAGCAGGTCCGTGCCTGCCGAGGGCTGGGAAGGGCAGCCCACCCTCAGTCCCTGTCCCCGAGGGTTTATCATAGCTGCCCCTGATAAATGGATAATGAATAATTCACTGTTGGCTTTTGCTTTATGAAGTATTCATTGCGTTCAAGCTTCCCAAGGTAATTAACTATCCTATGAGCCCCGTGTGACACCAGCCGGCCACAATCCATCTTCAACACTTCATTAGCAGGTCCCCACGCCAGTTCAATAAATTAAAGTGGAACAAATACAGAAACAGAACCTTCCTCTCCCTGGGACCCCCCGATCCCCAGGAGACTCAGCCATCGCATCCCTGGAGGAGGGCACTTCCACAGTGGGAACACACGGGTGGGTGCCAGGATTGGACCGGCACAGGGCAGGCACCATGGTGCTGGGGACAAGCCACATCTCCCCAAGACAACGAGGGATTTTTTTGCAGCTGGCTCAAGACAACAGCTTTCCCCAAAGTACTGGGCAGCCCCAATCCTGACACGCTAAGGCCTGGGCTCTCAGCAGTCTCAGGGCACTAGCACCCCCAAAATCGAGCCACGCAGGGGGTCTCCAGCAGAGACCTCCCCTTGCAGGCCAAGGCTTTCCCCTCTTCTTGCAGAAATAATACAAAATTTTACCCCTTCCCCCCCAGCTGCAACCCCCCACTGCTCAGTTACCCACTCCAGCTTCCCAGCTCATCCACGCTCACGGCCCCGGCACACCAGGCTGTCATCGCCGCTCCGGACCCATCCCACGCTGCACCCAACAAGGCACAACGTGGGCTGATGCCTGCTGCGGAGCTGGATCCATGCATGGAATTTTGCCCCACTTTGGGCAGCCCCAGGGAGGCACAAGTCACTCGTGCAGCCGCCACTGCCGGTCTCAGCCCGGAGGTGAGCCCACAAGGTGACACAGCCAACAATAAACACAGACAGGAGTGGGACTCGTCGCTTTGATAGATGCGTAAAAATTTCCTCCAGCCTCCGTTGCTGAGTCAGCCTTTCTGACTTCAATAATTTACAGCAATAAACAGTAAGATAAGAGCAGGCGCGCGTGGGACACAGCTAACCTGGGCGAGATGAGCGATGGCTCTGCCGACAGCCCTGCTCGCAGGGACGGCGCCAAGCACGGCACGTAATTAAAGCCGACTTCTGGAGCCCAGCTCAGCTTGCACCAAAACGCTCAACCCCAGCCCCTGGCTGCAGAGAGAGCCTTGGCTCAGCAGAAGGGGCCAGTGCCAAACCCCACCGCTGGGCTCTCCCAAAGCCCAAAGGAGCATCCTGCTAGCCCCAGGGCCTCCACACAGTAGCCCCAGGGCCTCCACACAGTAGCCCCAGGGCCTCCACACAGTTGCCCCAGGGCCTCTGCACAGCTTCACTGGCTCCTCTCCCTGCAAAACCTCCCCAAGGTGCAACCAGCCCTTTATGAAGGGCAAAGCCCTGGGTCTGCCCTGCCTGCTGCTAATCCCCAAATCGCCCCAGCTGGGGCTCATCCCCCTTCTCATGCCTCCCCAGAGCTGCCAGCCCCTTCCCTTGTCCCGCTGCCCCCCAGCTGGGCTTTCCCCCCTCCCTGCCTTCCTCGTGCCCTCCCCGGCAGCTCCATGCCAGCTTTTCCTTGGTTTTTTGGAGGCAAGCGGAGCTGCCAGGTTTGCCACCTCCGCTATCCCTTACTGCTGCTAAAGATGCACGTTCCCAGGATCCCACCCTTGCCCTTTCCCATCGTGCCAGCTCTGCCTCTCCCGGCACGTCCCTGGCGCAGCCGTGACCCGTCCCATTTTTCCTTGCCTTGTCGGACCCCTAATGGAATTGCTCCCCCGATCCTGCCAGCTTCGCCGTGCAAAGCCTGGGCCGGAATCTCCGTTCCCCATGTGCTGCTCGCCCTGGGGCTGCCCGCACACGTGGGCATCCCGGCAATCCCCAAGCTGGCTTCTCATCTCTGGCACCAGCCCAGGACGGGGAGGGCAGTGAGATGTGACACCCCAAACACGGGGACAAAGCACGTGCTGGTGTCCCCTCCATAGGGGGCTGAGTTACGGCACGATACCCATTGCTAAGAGTGATGGTGAAAGAAACTGATATCCCTGGGCTGGAAAACTGATGGGGTTTTATCTGAAAGTAACCAAGCAGCTCGAAGGAGGGCATCCTCCGCGGTAGGAGAAACGGCCGATGCAGCTTGGCCGCTCTCCATCGCTGGAGGAGATGGGCTGTCCCCGGGGAGCCGCTTCCACGGCAGCTCGAGCAAATATCGCCCTAATAGGGAGAGCACGTGTGCTAAATCCAGAGCCGTGTATCCTGGCCCCAGGCTAGGCCATAATATACCTTCCTAGTCTGGGTACATGTGTCCTATCTTGTTATAAGCCATGTTAAGGAAAAAATTTAATGAAACTACTATATGGCAAAGAAAAAGCAGTGATGCTTGATGGAGCAGTGCAGCCTCGGGTGGAAGGGCTGGGCTGCCCATCCCGGTGGGGATGCGGGATGGAATGAGGTGCCGGAGCCGGGACGGAGGCAATGGGGCTGCCACAGCCCCTCGGACAACCGGCTCCTGCGGCCGAGCAGGGCTGGAGGCAGCGGGAGCCGCAGGTCGGGGCTTCCCAGTGCCCTGTCCCATGGCCGTGTGTCCTGCTGGGTGCCGTGAGCAGCTGCAGCGTCTGATTTAGGAGCAGGGTGCAATCTGCAGATGTTGGTATTTGCTTTAACGCACTGCGCTTGCCAGGCAGAGCCAAGGCATGCAATTTTCATTATATGATATCAACATTTAGCTCTAGCCTTGGCAATGTCAACCCTAATTATTTTCAAGAAGTCTGGAGGGCTGCGGGGATAAATCAATATACATAACATGTTCATAAACTCTGAATCGTGTTCCTAACAGCATTATGACTTTAATTTGAATCTCAGAAAGAAGGAGTTTGGGTCAGGTGCCCCCCTCCCTTTTTCTTTCACTTATTAATCTGCGCTGTCTGTTTGTCCTCATCCCCCACGTCCCACCAAGGAGGATGCTACGGGGGGAAAGAGGGAGAGCAGCTCGAAGCTGGGATGGCTCCGTGCTTTTCAGCAGCAAAAGGGAGATGGCAACCTGCCAGCGCCATCCCAGGCAGGCACCCGCACAGGACGGACGGACAGCCACCGGCACGTGGCCGCATTCGGGGCCGCGATGCTCTTTTCCCGGCTCTTGGGCAACCTCCTCCTCCCCGGGCTGCGGCGACGGGGCTGCCTCGCCTCCCCCGCCTGCGGTGCAGATGGCCCAGCATATGGGCAGCCTCCCCTCGCGCTCGCACCTTGTAAGCAGATTCTGTCAGGTTTAAAGAGGAAAAGCTTAATTAAGCAGTTGTGTGTGTACAATTATGTCCTTAATTATCTCCGCGTTTCACTTCTTTGTTGTTTCGTGTTTGCAGGAAGTTTGGTAACAACCAGAGGCGACTGTTCCCTGAAGCGGGAGCTTTTCTTTCTCGTTTGCTCTTTCTCTCGCCCTCCTGCCTCATTTCAGGGATGTTTTTCTGGACTGAACTGAGCGGCAGAAAGAGCCTCCGGCCGGGCACGACCCCGCGAGCCCCGAGCCCTCCTTGCTGGAGAGCCAGAGCTGGGATTCATCGTCCCCACCTCCTGCTTCGGTACCCAAACCAGAAGCAGGTTTCCAGAAGTGCTGCGTATGCAAAGTGCAAATCGAGCTGGCAAAAAGCTGGTTTAGCCAATTTTTACTATTCCACGCATTTGTGCTACAGCAACACCAACTGGCAAGCGCCAGTCCTCGCTCCAAACACCCTCGAGAATAAATAGACCCTGCGGGAGCATCATCAGGGTGATGCTTAATTGCACCCACACCCAGGGACTTGCATCCAAGGGACAGCCCTGCCTAATTCGTTCCTGCAATTGCTCCATCCCACCCCGTTTCCCAGCCTGGGCCACCTCTCCATGCCGCAGCGTGCAGCGAGCCAGGCACCCTCCCCAGGGACACCCCGGTGTCCCCTCGCTGCCTCCTCGCTCCCGGGCAGGGTTTGGAGCTGCCTGCAGACATCAGGGACGAGAGGCAGCAAAAGCAACTGCCTTAATTTGTGGCGGTGCTTTTATTTTATGCGAGGAGCACTAAACAGTCGCAAACATCCAGAGTTAGATATTGGAGCTGGGGGTATTTTTATTGTTTGTGAGGCCTCAAAATTTTGCCGTGTTTATGAAGCTTTTATTAAAAATAACCCCAAACTCTCGCTTCTCTAATTGAGCGTATTTCAAAAAACACATGCCCGCTTTTAATATGCTGCTATATTTATATCGCCATCAGTTAATTTTTATTTACCTTGTAGTGAAACTCATCTTCATCCTTAATTCCCAAGCCCATATTTGCTTTGAAATCAGAATTGGACCTAACAATCAGCCGTATATTTAACATGCCATTAAATCCTCAGTTCTGCTTTCATAGCTTTCAAACCAGTCAGCTTAAAATACAGCAGCGATCCCCCTTTTCCTGGCGTAGTGGCAGGCCAGGCAGTGAAAATGAATCTTCCCGTGGCTGAAAAGATGTCAAGCGCTGGGAACGAGCCCAGAGAGAGCAACAGAAATGATTGGGAGGGGGCTGCAAAGCGAGACCTGCGGGCAGGGATGGAGCGCGCCGAGGCTGAGCGGTTCAAAGGAGACAGAGGGGAGACACGATGGCAATTTTCAAAGATGCGAGAGTGCTGCAGGAGAGGAAAGGTATAATCTGTCCCCTGGGTGCACAGAAATGAATAATGGGTGCCAGAGATGGAGAGACTTGGGCTGGGCTGGAGGAGAAGCTCTGCGGAGAGTTAAGCAGCGGAGAGGGAGGCAGCCGGGGAAGCCTGGGGTCTTTGGGAAACGCAGGACAAGCGAGCCGGAGCGTTGAGCAAAGCTCAACCTCATCGCATCCCTCTGCCCCCCGTGCTCTGTCCCGGCCCCGAGAAGGGGCTGTGTCCAAGTTGGGGCTGCAAACGGGATTGCGGGGTCGGCCATCCCTGCCACCGGGCTGGGGGGAAGCAGAAGAAATTGGTTTTCCCTATTGCCAAGTAGCCACGAAAATCTGCCCGCTCGGAGGGGCAGCAAGGAGCCCCCCCGCCCCATCTTTGGAGCATGGCGGGACGTCAGCCTGTCCCCCCGTCCCCCCGCCTGCTCCTGTGCTGAACTTGACACCCCCAAACGGTGCTCGGAGCAGCTCCGCTCCCCCCTGCCCCACTCCCCGTCCCTGCCACTGCAGGGAGAACCACGGCGATGGAGGCCCAGATCCTGCAAGCGCTGACGAGCGGGGCCTGGGGACCCGGGTGAGCGGCGCCTTGATGTTGGCGAAGAGATTAGGAGACAAGTGGATCACAGCCTGTAATTAAACACCCAGGGAGGAGGGCTGTGATGCCGGAGAAGCCTTTCATCCAGCAGTCAAAGCACAACTTCCCAAGGGATGCGGGGATGGCACCAGCGCTTGGAGGCTTTCACTGATGTCTCACCCCAGCCGGGCTGCGGTTGTGGGGTGCAGCGGGGAGCGGCTCTGTGCAAGGGTCCGGCAGCGTTGGCATCAGGATCAACACAGCAAAGTACCTGCTGCTTCGACCCAGCCCTCAACATCACCACGCAAGGGCGGCTCGGGATGCGGCTCGGGATGCAGGAGATGCTCACAGCTGGAGCACAGGGTGGAGAAATGCACCTGCACCCCAAAAACCACGTCCCCAAGGATGCCGAGGAGTTGAATTCGGAGAAATCAGGGCTTGCGTGACCCTGCCGTCTCGCCGTTGCTCCAACACTTGCCGCCGACCTGCCCGGGCATTGCTGCGCTCTTCGGCCGAGCACGCTGCAGAAACTAAACCAGGCAGCGCCGACAGCGAAAGCCCTTCCCAGCGTAACAACCTCGGGTGCTATTAATAATACTTGTAAGGATTTGTTCTTGAATAGATATGATTTTTATCTTGACGGCGTCTCTTTAAATCATTTTTATCCCCACGAAGTTTGCAAGAAGCATATTTTCCGCGCACCATTTATCTTGCCAAATATCCACCACCCCTGTTTATTACTCACTCCCTCTTTAACTGTTAGGGATGGGACTGGTCCCCACCCTCCGCTTCGGCACTGGTTCCCAGCTCGTGATGCTTCTCTTCCCTCCCTCCCTCCGCCCCACAGCTCCCCTCCGACGCGTGTGTTACTGGTGGCAGCAAAATGAAATCAAGTGCTCAAATCTCTGTGGCTGAGAAGCCATCGGGAGGTAGGAAGGGGTGTGCGCTCCGCTGCCAAACATCCTTAGTGTCTTTGCTCCTCTCATTTCTTCAGTTAAAATTCAAGCTAATAAAACCACAGAAAATTCTCCATTTTTCTCTGCAGAAAAGTGGCCACAGCCCCTTTGCTGCTGGAAGGAGCTCTTGCCAAAACGAGCCGGTGCATCGCAACGTCCTCTCCCTGCCGCCTCCCTCGGCCGCTCCCCATCTTCAACATCAATTTTAGAGGCTCCAGCCCCCGGGAAGGGACCCCCGGAGCTACAACGAGCTGCGGGGATGGGTGGGTTTGGGCAACTTCTTAATAACTTCTGTGCAAAGGCAGCTTAGTGGCTCTTAAATCAGCCCCAAGGGCTGCATCCCAAAGGGATACGGCCCTGCGAGCGGAGAAGGGGGCTGCAGGGGCACTCACTGGGGCTCCTCCGGCAGCCGCTGTTTGGACACATCTTGCTCTTCGCAGCCGGAGCCAGCGGGGCCGGGAGCGCAGCGCAGCCGTCGATGAATCGATCGGCACGTCAGCGCGCGCGGAAACGAAGCAGCAAAGTGGAAACGCGGCGGAGATGGGGAGCAGCGGTGCCGGGGAGCAGCGGTGCCGTCTGCGCGTGGGCGGCTGCAGGGGATGGGAGGGCGGCACGGGGGCAGCATCCAGCCCCTCTGCACAGCTGGAGGGGAGCAGAGCCCAGCCACGACTCCCCGGGGATGGGCTCCCAGCTGGTGGGAGATGGTGAGCACAGCCGATATCATTTGGGATGATATGCAGCCTCGAATGCAGGGCTCAAAGGACATTTTGGCTCCACCACCTCCTTGCAGGGGCATGAACTGCCCCAAGTCCACCCTCCCTGCCTGACCAACCCCTCTTCACCTGCAGCTCCTAAATCTTTCCTCCGCGGCATGGACACTTCGGTGACGGCCGGGACGAGCATCTCAAGCGGCACACCACACCGGTCCCTCGTGCTCGGTGGGCTGCAGTCGTCAGGGAAGGACTGTGAAGACGGTGAGCGTTTGATCAACAGCTGAGCTCGCAGCCACAGCAGCGTCACTGGCTGTCCCCAACCGCGTCCTCGGTGCCAACAGATGGACAAAGGCACGCAAAAACCTTGGGGCAGGGAAGGCAGAGCCGGGCGGCAGGAGGGGCGGCAGCGGGAGGCATTCCTGCTGTCACATCCATCACTTGCTTGGAAACAAAGACTTTTTAAGAGGAGAACTGCAGAGAAAGGAGCAGATTCTCTGATACAACTTAGAAAACACCAATTCTGTTTTCAGATGGCCCAGGCTACTCCCTCGGCAGGGCTGAACTCACCCCGGTGCTCAGGCTGGCACAGGGAGCCCGAGGGTGGGTGAAGGAGCCTGTCGGAGCGGGGCTCGGGATGCAGGAGATGCAGGCACAGCACCGGGACCCTCGTAGTTTTAAATGCCTAAGAGAAGAGCATCCCCATGGGGGACCATGGCCTGGAGGGTGCAGCACAGCCCCTTTTTCTGCCCAGCAGCCCCGGGCACGCCACGCTGGCCGGCATCGCATGCCGAGACGGAGGAGACGGCGGAGCAGAAGGTGGAGCAGCCTTGGGCGAAAGCAATGGGTTGCAGCACATAATTTAATTGGAGCGAGAAGGGAGGAGGGAAGAAGGAGCAACAAAAGTAGATGAGAGCTGGGAGTAATAAAATATTCCGAAACTAGATTAAGAAATTACAAGCGGGGAAGGCAGAGCGCTGGCCGGGCACGTGGTCCCGCTGCAGCTGGGACCAGAGCACGCACCTCCCCGCAGTACCGTGTGTTTTTATCGGAGGAGGCAGCTTGCCATCCTGCTGTGAAAATGAATCTGCTTTTGGTGCATGATTAAAGCCAAGCACTCCCGCTCCCCTTGTTTCTGAAGGCTTCGGAGGCCTTTTTAAAGGAACACCTGTTACAGGACCTGGTTAATGGCTCATTTGGGGAATACTTGAGGCTCTTCTATGCTTAATAGGTTTTGCATGAGCAGAGGAGGGGATCCAGGAGAGACCGGGGCACCTGGAAGCAGCGGGGTTTGTTGGTCCCCACAAGGATTTACTGCTTGAAGCGATTGCCTTTGCTCCCGGCCCCGCTCTGCCCGGCAGGGACGGGGACCACGTCCCGCAGCGGGGCTTTAGCTGGAGCACTGGGGAGGTGCTCCCGGCCTGCCGGCAGCGCAGGAGCTGGCTGCGCTGCTGATGGGCCTGGGAAAGGCTGGAAATTTCCAGGTGCCGAGGAAGCCCAGCCTCGCAGCCAGCCCGAGCGGGTGGATCGGCCGGCTGGCAGCTGACAGCTCCTGACCTTTGCAGCGCTCAGCTGGAGCGATAAAAATGAGATTTGTTATCTCCTTCCTAGTACGAATTTTCGCTGAAAGATGGGAGTCCCCTGAGTGTTTGCGCTGCCGGGCACAAGCGACCTCCCATTCCCTACAGCGAGAGAGTTTGGGGTGATGCAGCTGCAGGGTGCAGGCTCCATCCCATCCCGCTTCTCCTGCCGAAAACCCATCGGCAGGGATGCCCACCCCTAGCAGGAGGCATTGCTGCACGGCCAGCCTGCAAGTGCCGTGCAGCGGCGTTGTGCCGGGGCAGACGGCACCGGGGGAGAGGTCCGGTGTCCATCGCTGTGCAGAGGGCAGCGGTACTGGTGGACTTGGCACGGCTTTGTAGCATGGCGCCTTGAAACCCCACCATAAAGAGCCGCCCGCAGCCGGGAAGCCTGAGGAGCCCATGCCCCAGCCACGCGAGGAGCTGGATGTGCTGCAGCCGCATCCTTTCGGAAGGACAAGAAAGCGCTCAGGAGATGGAAGAGAGCGAGCAGAGGGAAACCACCTCCCTGGAAAACGCATCCCGGAGGCACGGAGGGCCAAGCAGGGGCTCTGCCCACCGGCTGCTCCGGAGCGGGTGGAGGAGTGGACGCTTCTGCACATGAAACGGGAACGGCTCCTTTTGTAGGAAGCTTTTCCTTCCCAAGGTGTGGGCAGAAGGCACCTCCCCGCTGTCAGCGGCGCTGCTGGTGCCTGGCAGTGGGTAATTAAAGCCTTTTATTCAGTGCCTGGAGGCACGGAGGCATCAAGGGCTCTTATCAAAGAAGAAACCCAGCGGGCTGGCTTTGTGCGGAGGGGAGGGAAGAGATGCCAAGGCTGCCTGTGCCGGTTTAAAGAAAGTTTTGGCTTCATTCTCCTCTCCTAACTCTTTAAATCCACCTTGTGAACAACTAATCCACTTTTATACATCGCTCCGCAGCTGGGTAGAGGCCAACTCCTCCTGCTGCAGCCGGGGCCAGCACGAGGGGTCAGCCCCAGCACGTGGCTGAGCAGCTCCATCGCCCTGGCAGTGGTCACAGAATCACAGAATCATTTGGTTGGGAAAGACCTTTAAGATCATCGAGTCCAACCGTATGGTCCTTGCTGTCCTCTCCCTCTGGATCAGGGTCTGGGTTCGAAGGCCACAGCGCTCTGCGTGATAAAGGGAATTTCTCCCACTCACCCCAAACATGCACCCTGCACGGGATGGAGAGCCAGGGGTTCCTCTGATCAGCTCCGCTATGGCACCTGGAGGCACTCGGACACCCTCTGCACCATGCAAAGGACAACAGCAGCCACTCAAGATGGACAGAGGGTCTGCATCTGGGGGTGGCAGGGACAAACAGTCCCCCAAAAGCGTTGGCAGAAGTCCTGGCTGCTCCCCTGTAACACACACACACACACGCGGGCAGTGCTGAGACCACACAGAACTCAGTGCATCGTGTGGGCAGATGCCTGCTCTGCTGCAGCACCCCAGGCACAGCACCCCACGAGTGGTGTCCCCAGCCCAGGTCTTTTGGGGAGCAGGAGGAGCACGGAGGGGACAGGGACAGAGCTCCAAGGTGGAGTGAATTTTCCAGCTCTCAGATATAAGGAAGAATCATAATGTCATTCATCATCTTTAAAGATACGCAGAGTTGGTGAGAGAATGAATTCTTCTTCATAACCCAGTTCCCAGGATATTTTTACTGTGCATCATAAATTATAATACCTTTTTATTTTTGCTTTATGGCCTGTCCCTCGCCAGTTCTGCTGATCTACATCCTCATTCCCCCTCCCAGTGCTTTAGGAACAATCCCTGCCTGTCTCTCTCCTCCTCCCATCAGCTCCCCAGTCTCTCCCTTTCCTCCATCTCTTTTTCCCCTTGTCCACCCACGCTCTGCACCGAGGCAGGGCTGGAGAGCCGTGAGCATCACCAGCCCGGCGAGGACTGAACGGTTGGCACCTCCGGGCTGCTGCAGAGCCCTGGGCAAGCGTAGCCCGTGGCCACAGCTCCAACCCTCCATCCACAGCAGCGCAAGCCCCCATGCAGCAGGAGGGAGACCACTGCTGGCTCCTGGTAGTGCCACGCCGGCCCGGCAGCCCTCTTGGGACCTCCCTGGGTTGCTGAAACAGCCTCAGACGTACCCTGCCCCAACACACCTTGTTTTACAGCACAACTCCAGGTGTTTTCAAGACTGGGATGGCTCTGAGCTTGCTTAGCTTGGCCCTGCTTCGATGCAGCCTTCTCTCTGTTGTGCGTGGTTTTCAAGTCCTGTTTGGTTTTCTGCACCAGTAACAGCTCGGGAGAGGCAGCGGTGTTGGCCAGGGTGGGGATTTCTGCTCCGTTTGCATCCGAAATTCAAAAGGGAGCACCAGCAATACAGGTGAATTAACGTAAAACTGAGCAGCTCCTGCCTGAGCCAGCCCAAGTGATCCCAAACCCTCGGTACGAACCTCAGAGGAGAGCAGCCCGCCCAGGGCAGCCTTTCACACCACCACCGATGGCTGCTCGCTGCTGCAGCGATGCCCGGGAGCCCATGGAGATCCCACTCCCCATCACCGTGTCCACGGTGCAGCGATCTCGGCAGCCGTCGCTCGCTGCCAGCCTCACCAGCATCCTCCTGTCCCCATCACCGGACAGGACCAGCCCAGCTGAAAGGTCCTCGAGGGTATTTCCCCCAGGTTATTTCTTTCCAAACCCCTCTCCCATTACAGAAAGAGCTGTTTGCAAACCACGCTGGGTGTGCAACCCCCCCTGCAAGATGGCAAAGCAAAAAGACTCTTTTAGCGGCTTCAGCATCCCTCCAGCAATTACAGCCCGACACCGCACCCGCGGTGGAAAATCAGTCATAAAGCGGAAGACAGAGGGAGGAGAGGTGAGTGTTTATCCCTGAGAAATATGGAGATTTGCCGTGATGAGGCTGGCTAAGAACATTACATTCGGCACGCTAAGCCAGAGAGTTTCAGCAGGTTTATTCAGGGCTCAGGCATTAGGCTCCCTATCAGGAGAGAGGCTTTAAGCGTGTCGGGGATTTACAGGCAACAAGAGAAGAAAACAGCTGGCTCCTTGGGAATAGCCCGACAAGGCTGACATCTCAGACAGGACTGTATTTTCCTGACGCTATAAAACGTTTAGGGGCACTGACTGCCATTCCAAGGCCGATACGGGATTTGTAGGACTAATGCAAGAACCTCAGTCGCAGTCACTCACATTTCCCGTCCTTTTTCATAGAAATTTGTAGCCTGACCTCAGCGCCCGGCGATGGGAATTCTCCCTCGCACAGACCCACATGGATGCACCCTCCGTGCCCTTAAAATCAGCACGTGGGATGGGAGGGAGGAATAGGAACCGCTCAACGCGTGGCTACGGGCGCTGGCAGCGAGTCAGCGGCAGGATCGGAGCCGCACTTGGCTCCCGTCCTTCCCCGCCACATCTGGGGCTTCACAGAGAAAAATTAGAGCACGGGAGCAGGTTAACAGCCAGGAAAATCATTGCTAACAACACGACCAGGGGCTTGTTCCTTCCCTTTTTATTGGAGCCTGAGTGATTACTTGTAGGTAGTTAAAAGGCAGGAGCTGTGTGTTATTGCAGGGGATGCTCAGGAGTAACGGGAGGCTAATTAACGAGCAGCTCTTGCTCGCTGCCGGGGGAACGTTCCCAGGGGCCATGCTGCAAGCTGGAGAGCGACGCTGGCAGAGCGGGTTTGAGCGAGCGTGTCGAGGTAGCGCAGCATGGGGCGATGGGGGAGCTGGGAGTGAACCTGTTGCTCTGCGAGTGATGCTGCCGGCCGAGGTTTCGCATGGGGCACGGGGGGCTGAGACGCTTGGGGCAGGGAAGGGACAGGGATGGGCTGCAGAATGACTCAGGCCAAATTCCCACTTCAACACTGAGAAAGGGAGGACATAAGAGGCTGGTTGGCATCTGCCGGTGGGTTTTGGTGGAGCAAATGGGTCATCTCAGCCTCGCTCAGCCCTGGTGCATTGGCACCAGCGAGCGCCGGGGCTGCTTCTGAACACAGCCGGTTCTGGGGGGTCCCAATTCATGATGGGGCTGAGAGGTGGGGGCCAGAAGAAATGGCTCCGTGCACGCCCTAGGACATTTCTAAGGAGATGGAGACAGGATAAGGCCCGCGGTGCCTGAGGACATCGGGACACACAGGCCTCAGGGCTGCCATGAGCAGCAATCCCTGCGAGACGAGTACGCTGGGAGAGGGACGGGTGGGAACAGGGCAGCAGTGACAAATGAGTTTAATTCCTGGGCAGACACGGATGGGAGGGGGTGATTAATGGGAGGAGCACCTCTTCAAGGCCTCGGGAGCACAGGGAGCTGTTTTGGCAGAGGATGGAGCAGCAGGGACCGGAGAATGGAGCAGCAGGGATGGATGCTCGGAGGCGGCAGGCTGGGAATCGAGTTAGAGACCAGCCTCACACCTGGGGGACAGGAGGTGACAACCATGCACCAAGTCCATCTCCCTCCTGCCCACACTGTCCCCCAACCATCTCCAGGTCTGGGTCCTCCCCAGAGGTTCACGGGCAGGATTAAGACCCTTCAATCATTTCTCCTGTCCTCTTCTCTCCCTCTTACCCCACCGAACACGCACGCTGGCACGTCTGGAGCGGGCGCACGCTCGCTCCAGGACCCTGTTGCTCTCGGGGGGAGATGCCAGCCAGGGGACAAGCCACCCACAGCGACGGGGATGGCCTGCTCCCGCGGGAGGCTGCTGGCTAGCCCTACGGCCGGAGCTGAGCAGCTAGAAGAACAGCAGAAAATAGGGGGAGGCAAAATATTCCATGCGGGTAGCTGCACAGAGGGCCATAAAGAGCCTGATTAACTCTGCAATCATCCGCCGCTATTTCACAGTAACAATAAACCGCCCCAGCTGCTGCTGCTGATGGTTTTGGGTGGCCTCAAAGTGCAGCGATGACCAGGTTTGAACAAGAAAGTCCACATCTGCAATGAAGAAACCTCCATGCAAGCATCACTGCATCGCCAAGAGGTATTTTTGGGAAGTGCTGCCCCCAAAACCCATGGCAGAGCACTCAGCCCCCCTTGGACGTCCTCTCTGCATGGGGCAACATATCCTCTAGCCTAGAGGGGGAAAGGGCAACGTGTTTTGAACCAAGCTTTTAGAGCAGAAAACTTGGTTCTTGCTAATTCAGCTGAAAGCCAACGGCAGCTGGAGCCCATAGGAGCAGGGACGGCGGGCAGCAATAGTGACTTACATCAAGATTGGATTTGACCCCATAGGAGGGATCCAGGAGATGCTGTCTGGGATGTGGCTCGGCGACCGCAGCACAGCCGTGGAACAGCAGCAAAACCATCAGACTAACCGACTGTCAGGCCGAGCAATTCATTACTGCAGCAATTCAGACCCTTAACACCGACAGCCGGCTCTGCCCCAGCGACCCGCAGCACATCCCTGCCCATCGGCACCCGCCTGCTCCCCATCTGCAGAGGGAGAATTGAAACTCAGTCCTGGAGACTGCAGCAGGACAGACTGTGCCAGGGCACCCGTCACCTTCCCTCCTGCACGCAGCTCCTCGCTGATGCTCTGGCATTCGCCTGCTTCTGGCCCCATCCAGCTCTGCCTCTGCCCGCAAGACTGGTGCAGAACTGGCTAAACCGGGAGCTGGAGAGCATCTCCTGATGCATCCGCGCTGAAGACATCCCAGAGATGGAGTGATGCCATCAGCGCTGGCTCAGCTGGAGGACCACAAGCAGCCTGGTTGGGTACCGGTGGGTCCATCCCTCATCCCCGTCCCCCATCTGGAGCTGCTGGTGCCCCGCAATCCCCCCAGTGTGTTACTCACTCTCAGCCTTGGTCCGGCTCCAGCTGGCTCCTCCAACTGATGGGGGAGATGGTCCTGGGCTGACAGCTCACCGTGAGTGCCAGGAGCAGCCCCTGGTGCATTGGGCACAGCAGCTGTTAGCACTGATTAAAAAAAAGGAGAAACCCAACAATTATCAGCCTGTGACAGCCAGTTCTGCTGCCCGCAGCCAGGGCTGCCGGAGGCAAGGCAGGGGGGGCCGGCCAGCGCGGGCAGGGAGGCTGGGTACCCGCTTGCTCCCTGGGATCCCACAGTGAGACACGGACGTGCCAGAAAGTAAACGTGTGCAGCTTTCACACCAAGTGTGCGTGCTCCGTAACGCAACGTCTGCACGTGGCTGTATGTGCATCTAAACCTGAAGGGACGCAGCATCACGTAGGCTGGGGCTGCACGTGGCTGCGCCCAAGGATCCGGTTGTGCCGTGCGTGGCGTGGGCTGGTTGTGCCAGCGCGGGGCGTGAGCACACGGGCGGGCGGGCGCACGCTAAGCACACGCGTGCCACCCCGCGTGCACCTGACCGCACAGCTTCTCCCCCTGTGCAATCGTATCCGTGTCAATCGGGACACGGCTGGACGCGCGTGTCGCTGCCGCGCACACGGCGAGCCCCCGGGAAAGCACGCAGGCACGGCTGCGGCCGCGGCTCCGGCTCGCGGTTCTTGGCAGCCCTGTGTCTCTGCGGAGCTTCTGAGCAGCCTCCTCTCCCACCGTGCCCGGCCTCCTCATTAATATCTACCGGTTGAATTATTTATTACAAACAGATGTTCGAGTTTAAAGAGTGTTAAGAGGATATCCTTGGCTAATCAATTTATCTTTAACTAGTTTATGTATTTATTACCAACAGAATTTGGACTTCAGCTGCCATTTAAAATGCTCCCTCATTCATCAGAGAGCTGCACGTGCTGCTTGGATGCTCGTGCTGCGTCCTCAGGGACCATGGGTGAGCCACAAATGTAGCGTTTGCTGGCCAGGGAGTAGGCTTGCTTAGTCCCTCTTGTTTCCAAACGTTACATAAAATTCAGAGACCGAACTGAAACGCCCTGCAAACTCGCCAGCGATGAGCTTTGCCTTTGTGGGCAGCAGAGAGCTGCAGCGGGGCCAGGTGAGCAGGCGTCTTCTGGCGAAGGCGGAGGAGAGAGGAGGGAGATGTTGGTAAGAGGTAGAAGGACTCCAGGACACCGAGGAAGAAGGAGGAGATGGGCTTTGAATGTCTCCACCTCCCCCGTCCTTGGAGCCCTCCCCAGAGCCGCTCAGGCAAGCCCCTTGCCGTACCACCCTCACGTACCAGGGAGCACTCCAGGCTGTTCCCGATTCACACCGCTGAGAATCTGACCCTGAAAATGCCCTGAAGGTAATTCTGGGATGAGACCAAGCAAAAGCCAAGACAAATTAAGTGGGTGTAGCTTGTGCACCGCAGTTGCCATGTACAAACCTGGTCACCACGACCCCCGCGCGGTCTACAACCCCTTGAAAATATTAAGAGCAACTGGGAAGCGGGAGCAGGGATAAGGGAGCATCTTCCAGGCTCCAGCCACAGCCAAGGGCTCCCAGTCCCACGCTGGGCTGTTACAGCCTCTTCTACAACCTCAGCCCATGCCGGGACGCGTTTGGGAGATGCCAGCTGCAAAGAACACAGGCACAAAGGCGGCTTGTGTGAAAACACAGCCCCCATCCCGCCGGGCATCACCGCCTTCACCAAACGGCACGCAACCAGCAACAGATGCTTTGCCGCTCGCTGCCGCAGCCGTCACAAATCCCCCGGGTGAATCCAAGGCTTTTCTGTGCCAGTTCATCACCCTCTGGGAAGCACCAAAGTCTTAAAGAACCTGTCAGCAGTGAGGGACTCGAACTGCATTTCAGCTTTCAGCTTGTCACCATTTCCAAGAGATATTGGGGAAAAAACAAGAAGGGGAGATGCTGTAGGAGGAGGAAGATAAATGGTGCCAGGAAGGAGGAGGGAGAAGGAGAAAGATTGGAGGGGAAAAAGAAAAAGAGAGGAGGGGGTGAAGATGCGCATTGAGCACGGCAATTAAAGCCACCCTGAGCTCACCCAATTAAACTGACTGGAGAGAGGAGGAATCCCAAAGGATAATTTCCTGGCAAATTGCTCGTTTGTCTCTCTCAGTCTGCGATGCTGGAACGCTTTTGTGTCAGTCAAGCCATGGAGCTGAGCCCTGGGGAGAGGAGAGAGAGATGTTGGTAATTTAGCGGGCAAAAGGCACCTCTTCCGAGAAACCTCCTCAAAAGCACCATAAATCCCAGTAATCCTTATCCGTAGCTGCTACAAAGCAGTAAGAAGAGACAGGACCAGGAGGGATGGGGACGGATGGAGCACCCTACCTCTCCTTGGTCTGCTGGGTGGGCTTTCTGCCCCGTCGCTCCCATCGGGGCATTGCTCCTCATCCGCGCTGGTGCTCCCGGGGGGCATTGCCCCTCTGGCTCGGGTCTGGCTCCCCCATCTCAGCCAGAGCCTGTTTCACCGCAGCCCATGCAGCTCCGTTCCTGTCTATGAAAGAGCAAACGTGCACTTATATGTGGGCAGGACAGAGGGGAGCCAGGGGGTCACTGCAGAAGGAAAAATGCCGGGCAAATCAAGAGATAGCAGCCTGTCCCAGCATGAAGAATGCCGGGCCCATCTTGCTCCTCTCCTTGGCTCATCCATAAATCACAGCAACCTCGAGAGGGCACAGTGGAGGAGCACAGCACCCACGGCCACAGCCCCACGGTGCCCACGGCTGGGCTGCTCCAGCCCGCAGAAACCCCAGGACCGCGCTGGGGATGGGGAGCGAGGGGGGCAGAGCTGGCTGGGAAGGGCCACAGGTTTTGGGGAAGTTTCTGCTGAGTGACAGCCACATGTCCAGCTCCTGCGGGACATCTCTGCAAGACAGGGGGTTTGCAGGGGAGACACCGGAGCGCCCAGCCTCGTTCGTACAGTAGTCCTGCCCCACGGTGCAGTCCCTGCAAATGCCCAGTGCGTTCAGCTTTTGCAAGGATCTAAACATCAAAAAACCCCCATCTGGCGAGCAAGGGTTGGACGAGGTCCTGCTCCTGCGTTTGCCGTCCGAGGCAGAAACCTTCCCCTTCCAGGGAGCCGCAGAAAGGTGTCCCAAGGTGCAAGCAAACAGCCTGTGCTGCCGGCCGTCCCTCTGCACAGAGCTCCTCAGACATCTTCATTCCTCACACGTGGCCCCGGCCGTTCCTCCGTGCTGTCAATAACAGCAGAGGCAAACAAGGATCTGGAGATTTCCTGCTGTTCGGTGCTAAGGGCCATGCTGGGTGCTTAAACCCCGGAGTTATGGGCATCAGCGGAGGGCTGTAATACCTGCCTGGACACAGATGAGCAGCTGCCGCGGCGAATAGTTCTGGCTCAGAAAACACCCAGGGAGCAGGAGGAGATGCAGAACCCCTGAGTGTCCAGAGACAAAGCCCAAGCCACGGATCAAAGGGAGGAGACAGAGCTCAGAGAAGCAGCTTCAGCTCCGAGAAAACCAAAAACCACCCATAAACCAGGCAAAACCTGCAAAGCCTTCGAGGTATTTTGTTGCAGGGGGCTGAGGAGCAGCTCAGCAGTTTTAGCTCTTGGACACCCATGGGATGGGTGGGAGCTGGGTTGGACCCTGAGCCTCGCACAGCCCATCCAGCGGGCACGGGGGGAGCCCCGTGCGGGCACCAGCCCCCTCCCCAGCCCTCCTTCCCCGCTGCCCGCAGCAGGCAGACGCCGGCAATCAGCAGGCTCCAGCCGCTTTGCCAGCACCGAGTCTCAGGCAGTCAATCAAAGCATCAGCTTGAAAGTGTTAAAGGCCCGTGTCTGTCTTTATTATAATCACAGCACTACACCTTGTCGCCGCGTGTGCCCTAATGCTGCAATATTTTGCGCATGATTTCACCAGCTGCTGCTGGAGGCATTAGGGAGCTGATGCTCCTTCGCTGCTCTGGGTGTTTGCTTGCTTGTTTGCAGTTAAGCCGCTTTTTTATCCTGACTTTTCTTTATTTATTCTCCTTTTGCTTTACAGAACAGTTGCCTCCTGCACGGCTGGTAGCGCCTTTACCGACATTCAGCCAAAAAGTGCACAAAACATCAAAAAAGCAAGGCTTGGACCCAGGGCGGGAGAGGCTCAGCACTGCGCTGCTGGGGGCTTGAGTTAATGTGCATGGACTTAACAGGAGGGTTCAGCCTTGTTGTCGGCATTTGCCATAATCCCTGGCCCAGCGTGGCGTGCGGGAGCTGGTCCCGTCCCTGCCTTGCTCGCACTACCCCAGCGGGGAGGGCGCACGGGGGTCTCCATCCCCTCGGCTCCTCTGCTGTCCCTCTGGCCCCAAAAAGTGCACAGGGTACAGCCCAGAGCCCTCCCCGTCCTGCTCCCCGGTCATGGGGGAGGAAAAATCGCTATTCAATAGGCAGCCCAGGCTGGGTGTCCCCAGAGAGCTCGAGAAATAATAATAAATGATTATTTACTTAATGAACCAGCTCCCCCAGGGCATCTCCCCATCATGAATGGGGATGAACCATGGAAACTTGATTAAAGTAGGATAGATCCCACCTGAGAGCTCCACAAACACTGGGCTTTTCTGCCTGAGCCTAATGCAGAAAGATCTCGCAGGCAGCCAGCAGCACGGCAGGGACGGTCTGCTTGGCAGGGCACCCGTCGGCCCGGATGCGACGGTCCTGTGGGTTATCCGAGGATGAGCACCCACAGCCTGAGGGCACAACGGGGGAAAAAACAATCAATCTAATTTTTTTTTTTTTTTTTTTTTTTTACTTTCCCTAAATCCTACCACTGTCCCCTGATGGGCTGTCCCTCAAAACTGCCCCCACTCCGGCCATCGGGTGCAAAACTGAATATTGCAGGAGATTAATGACCTTAGAAAAATGTAATTACACAACAGGGCTCTGCTCTTAATAACCGCGTACTTTACTTGTCAATGTGCCTTAATTGAAAATGAGTAGGCAATACGAGTTGCAGCAGAGTTGGCTCGCAAGCCTTTAACGCTATATTAATTGTAGTAATTAGCAGTCACTTTATGTTGGAGTCATCTATAAATAGGGGGTCCATTAGTTTAGCAGAGAGTGTGATTTAAAATGCAAATAAAATCCCAACTATACGTATAAATCACTTCTTCCCCCTTGCCCCCCAAATTTACAGTCACGGAAGGGCTGGGATGCTGCTCTGGATGCGCTTGGGTGAGTTTGCCCTTAGGAAGGGAGGTGGTTTGGTTGCTCACCATCGCAGCAGCAGCTGGGATGATCTCCGCACCCCAAGGAGACCCCAGAAGAGGGGTTTGCCCCCAGCAGTGACTTGTTTGGTGCACCCACAGCTGTGGACCCGGGCTGCTGGCCGATGGGCAGCATCTAAACCAGCACCCCGGCACTCACCGTCCCACGCCTTGGGCTGCCCAAGGTGGTTGGAAGGGCGCTGGAGAAATCCCAAGAGCTGCGTGGTGGAGAAGCAGACCACAAAGCGAAGTGCTCAGCGTCTCTGTCCCAGAGAGGTGGGAATGCTGCAGGAGCCACACTTTGGGGAGAAAAAACACCCAACATCTGTAAAGGCACAGGAGAAGGGAATGCAAGGAGCGGCCAGAGCAAGCCATCGCTCCAGCGACGGTGGACCCATCGCACCCGGGCACGCTCCGGTGCTCACAGCCCATTAACGATGTGCTCCACTTATTTGATTATTACCGAAGGAAGAACAAGTAAGAGAGAAAGAAGGAATATTCTTTTATTAACACAGAATCACATTAAATTACAGCCTGTACTACCAGGGACAAAGCAAGGCACTAAAATAAAATACTGGCTCCAAAAATCCAAAAAGCAGAGCTATTAAAAATTAAAAAACAAAACACAAAAAATTTTTTTCACCGCTGACCGGTTCTTGGTTTAAAAGAGATCATCCGTTCCCCCCCGCTGGCATGGCTCCTGCCCGCTGCTGGGGTGCGGAGCTATTCCTGCACAGCTATTCCTGAGCAGGGAAGAAACAACGATCCTGGGGAGAAAAAAAAAAGACCAAAAAAAGGAGAAGAAAAAAATAAAAAGGCAAAGGAGATGAGAGGTCTCCATCTACCGCAGGAGCAGCTCCCATTCAGGTGCTGTAAAAAGCCCCAGCACATTCTAATTGAAGATACATTTTTATTACTCTTCACAGAACATTTCTCCCATTCAATAATTTATCTTCCTCAAAAGTGACTGTATTGCACAGATGAGAGAGGGGAAAGGAGCCGCCAGCTCCGTGTCGTCTCTGCCGCTCCCCGCAGGCACCGCGGGGTGAGAGGGGATGGGTCAGGACCCATCTCAGGAGCCCCCCACTCCGCTCACCCTCCCTGCACCCCGACCTGAAACCTGGGAGAGGGGCTGCGCTCCTGCCGCCCCCACCGGCTCTTGTATTCCTCCTAAGTCACCGGACTGAACAAACATGGACCGAACAAATCCCTCCAGCTCTCCTCCCTGGTCCCCCCCATGGCCCCCTTGTCCCTTCCTCCCCATGCCATAAGCGGCTCCAACCATGTTTCCCCAGGGAGGAGGAGGAGGAGGAGAGCGAAGCCCAGGGCACCCTCACCCCTCCGCACAGCACAGCCCGTCTGGGAGAGGAAATCCCGCAGCGTGCAAAGGGGAGGAGGAATAACACTTCTCCATCCACATAATGAAAGGCTTCTCAAAATGTAACAGACAGGAGAAGCCCCTCAGTCCCAGCCTTTGCAACGAGCTCCTGCTAATTACGGCTTTAGCTCCGAGCGCATTCCCTCCTGCCGGCACTGGGGAGGGAGCTGCGAGCGCCAGGGCCACGCCGTTGAGGAAAGGGGACGTTACCTGCTGCGGTGACTCACCAGTGATGCCGGGTCAGGACATGGTCCCCCCTTCCCGCAGGAGGAGATGCTCAAAGCCACGCTGTTGCACAGAGCAGCACCAGCACGAGGGGACGGCTGAGTCTGGTGGGGCAGGAGGAGACCGCTTGGCTTCGGGTCGGCGAGGGGAAAGCGTCCTTCTCCATGTGCCCAAAGCATGGAGATCCTGGGGTCCCCACGTCCCCTCAACCAGGAGGAGCAGAGGACAAAGACAAGAGCGAAGGGAAGGTGGAAGAGCTCACATGGATGTTTCTGAGCCCATATTCCCCAAGCGCAGCAGATCAAGAGTCCTTCACCCCAGCAAATTCCCATTCTGCTGCTTGACAAAGATGCATGATTTTCAGCCGCTGCTTAGAAAAAAGCTGAGTGAGCAGAAACCAGAGCAGGGGACTGGGCTCCAGTCCTGTCCCAGTGTGTCCAGCAGCACAATCAAGGGCCCCAGTGTCACTGCTGTGAAGTCCCGTTGGCTCCCCAGGGAAGGACCCGGTGGGTCTGCACTGACGGTGCCTCAGGCACAGGGAAACCTCAGCACCTCCAGCTCACTGGGTCCGTGGTTCAGATCTGCCTGGAGCCCCAAAACGCCTCACCTCAGCCTTCCCCACACGCCGGGGCTTGGCAGCCTGGCTCTGCGCTCTCCTTAGAGCGCTTCAAACCGCAGGTGACGGGGTGATGCCACCTACCTACGCTTAAGGGAGATGAGGAGCAAAGCCCTGGAGCCAGGGAAGCTGGGCTGGTGGCCTTCGGAGACCAGAATTTCTGATCAGGATTCTTGCTAAGTCTAGAGGAACAAACTTCTTGTGGTTTACTCACAGAGCGACCAGACACAGAGCACTGATTTGCCTTCAAACGCTTTCCTCTGTCCCATGCTTCAGCCGCGTCCGCGGGCTCTCTTCGGAGCATCCATAGGAAAGGCCAAAGCGAAGCTGAGTATTTGTAGATCCATCACGGTTCCAGCAAGCTGGAATGATCACATGGTGAAGAGGTGGGAGGAAACAATCAATAAAGAGGATGGGTTTTTTTCCCCAAAAATCTTCCCCAGACTTGGAAGAGCAACTCAAGGTATTCAGACATACAAGTACTCAAAGCAGGCGACAGGTCTTCTGCTGCGTGCTGCCTTCTCTGTAGGAGTTTAATGGAGAACCTGGGATTTACATCGCTAAAAGCACCCTCAGGTGTGAGTCCTTCGAGGCTTTCCCTGACCCTTCTGCAGAAGTGTCCTCTCCGAGGCCCGGAGGAAGGGAGCGATGGCTCCGCGAGTGGAGTCAGCTGTGCTTCGAGTGCTGCCTCTCGACGACATGCTTATCATAAGAGGGACAGGGGGGGGGAAAAAAAAGATGAAATAACATAAAAATAAATACAGAAGCAACTTTGGCATGGAATGCAAAACAGGATTGATCTTTTGCTTGACTTACTCTGAAAATTGCTTCTCCACTGCCCGTTTATGCACAGTAATTTAACGTCTGGCCCGGCTGCGCGTCTGTTTAAGTCCTCAATCAATCCCCTTTCGGATGACTGCTGGATCAATACAGTGGTAATTTAATAAAGGACATTTTCAGTTGGCTTTTAAAAGCCACTGATGGGATTTAATTCCTTCCTATTTATTAAGAAGAAAAGGGGCAGTGGGAGAGGAGAACCAGGGGTCAAACCACGATCCGGCACTTTCCCCTCCCAGCAGCATCCTTTCAGACAAGGCTTGTGGTGAACTTCTCAACGTCTCCTAGTTGTTCTTCACCCTTCTTGAGACTTGACACAGCCACCTGGGACCAACTCAAGAGCACTGGTGTGACTGTGCCTTTGTCAGAGCTCCCACAGTTTGGCAGCAACTTCTAGGAAGCAAGTTCTCCTCCCAGGAGCAGGAGCAGTGAGCACCCTGGAGCCCATCTGTCCTCTCCCTCACCAAAGCAACACGCGTGCACGTGACAGCCCTGCTAGGACATGCGAGAACACCCTCATCCCTCCCCAAACTCCAGCCCTGCCCTCAATAATGTTTGCACTACAAGGACCGGTCCTCCAGCATCTTCGGAGATCCTAGGGCAAGGTAAGGGTCAAGCCACTGCACCGAAGTGCTGGGGACGACGCATCCATCTCCTGCAGCATCTCCCAGCTGAAGAAGCTGCCAAGTTCAAGGCCACTAACTAAGCCTCAGCTCGTCTGTCCCTTGCAAGAGGTTTGTCCAAGAGAAGAGGCATGTTCATGCTGGATGTTTAATCGCTAGGTTGAAAAACCAGAGGCAGAAGAGCTCTATCAAAAGCTCCTTCAGGTTCTGGAAGTGTAGACATTAGGGCCTCAGCAGGCAGCATTTAACATCTTTCCTGCCTCCTCCAGCCCCATTGCTCTTGTGCCACCTGGTTTCAGCCCAGAACTGGTCCCAGTGCCAGGCGTGCCTGGCTGGCCTTTGACGCGCATAAGCCTCCTGCTCCCTTTAATGCCGTCCGTTCTTCCCAGCGCCTGCATGGTTCAGCGATGAGAGCAATTCCCCCGCTCTGCAATGTGCCCTCGCACCAGCACGGCCAGATTCCCCCTCCCCAGCCTCCATCTCCAGCCTGTCCATGTTTAATTTTCTCTAATCGCTTTCTTCACAGCCATCCTCTCTAAACCCTTTATCTTCCTCCAGGCTGCAATTCCCTCCCTCCGCTGCTTCCCCATCTCCGTTCTGTGATGCTTTGCCCACAGCTATCTGCATTACAGCGGTTTAACCAGCGCTGTGCTGGGAGAAAGGATTACGTCCCTGCTGTCTGCTCGGGTGCCCTTGGTCACACAGCCCAGGACTGCATTTCCCTGCTAACAACACGCGTTCATCCCAGAAGCCACGCCAGAGCCACCTCTGCCCGCGTTGTTTCTGCCCAGCACCACTCAATCATTTTTGGCATTGCTATGTGGCTTTTAGATCGCGTCTTCGTTAATCTGATTAATGGTCTCCCGGCTTCACACGTCTCTGCGCCGCACTCTGCTCCTTGCGTGGCTTTGCCGGACTGTGGTCATGGGGGCAGAGCTTCCCCCCCAGCCCAGTTTGCTCAAACCCTTAGGCTCAACCCCTGGCTTCGGCGGGGCACTGTGGGGCTGGTGGGGTGAAGCCAGGGAGATGTGGCTCCATTCCTCCCCATCCTGCGGGGTTGGTCTCTTGGAGGGATTCGCTTGATGCCGATAGCACTGGAAAACCCTTGATGCGATGGCAGGCAGGTGGGCAGCGAGCTGTGATTGCTCCACCAAAAACATCCATGCGGTTCAGCTGCAAAATTTCCCATATTTATTTTCTGACGAGCCCTCATCAGCGTGCAGGGAGCTGACACAGCACCCGATCACGTTCCTGCCGCAGCGTGGTCCTGAAAGCTGTTCCTCGAGAGAGGCTGTGGCCAAACGCCCTCCCTCTGCTCCAGAGCAGCATCCACGCATCGCAGGAGAAACCAGAGGAGCCCAAATCTATAAATAAAAGACATGAATTAAACATGACTCTTGCATTTTCAAGGGTCAAATGAGTATTCGGTCACTTAGCAATATCTGCTCCCACCGAGGAAAAAAAGGGAGAATAACAATAAGTGTTTATCACTACTTGTTGTTTGTCAAGTGACATTTTGAAGGACCAAATCTCACCCCTGCTGCGAGCGTGGGAGCAAAACTCAGTCCCACGCACAGCTCCTCTTAAACACACAAACCTCCTCTAAAAAAGGCAGGTGACAACTGTCCCCGTTTTAAAGCCGGGCAAAAATTTTCGCAGAGAAGATGCTAGATAGATTAATTTGACGTACTTTGGCAGAGACGGGAACGCAGCCCATCCTCCTGGCCTTCCAGCCTGCTTCCCAGGCAGGGAGATAACGAGACCCACGCACCTCCGAGGGCAACGGTGGGTTCTCCTCCTATTTGGTAGCAAACGCACCCTGCGATGGCAGTTCCCACATTTCAGGTGCTCCTCTGAAACATCTGACAAACTCACTAATTTTTCTTCAGTCTGCCCAACCAAACCTCACGGCACACTGCGATGCACTCGCTGCCGGTGGAGCTGAACCGGCCACGCACACCACGTCTCCCGCGCTCCCCAAATACCCATTGCCAGTCCTATCAGGGAGCACAGAAATGAAATGAACGGCGATGGATCGGAGGTGTCAACAGCTTTTCTGCTCCGTTGCAATCGCTACAAATCACAGCCAGATTTTTCATTTCCAGGCTGGTAATAGATGAGAAGGGACCCAAGCCAAGCTCCCGACACCTGAGACTCTCCCCATCTTGCTGGAACAAAATAACTTCCCACAACCCTATCCAAGCTCGTCAGTGGAGAATGAAGCCATAAAAGTTGGAGCCGCACACCCAGCCCCGCATTCCCGGTATTTGTATTTCAGGACTCTCTCAAGCACGAGAAACTCCTTCTCATGATGCTGAGACTCGCCCGGAGCGAGCGAGCTGGGGAATCCTGAACACTGACAGTGCCTCCCGCCCCGGTGCCCATCACCACCAGCTACAACTGCACCGGTGATGGGCCCTAATTGGTTTTAGCACACAGGCAAGGTTGGATAACGAAGGGAACCACCTATTTATCTGCTTGCAGGGCTGCTGTATCCATGTCACTCCCTGCGTAGCAGAAATTTCATGTAATGTTGGATTTCTTTGGGTTAATTTACTTACAGGTGTCACATTCCTGGTCTCCTTAATTGGCCCCACTGTTAATACCAGCTTGCATGCCTCTGCTTCTCCGAGGCCTCTGTTGCTCTTGCTGTAGCAGCCGCCACCTCCTTCTCCTGCCAAAAATATCCCAGCGCCGGAGATCTGCGGAAGGCGAGACCCCCCTCGTGCGTGCGGCGGATCAGCGGCGCCCTGAGATTGAAGCTGCAATTAAGAACAGCGAAGGCACGGCCAGACGTTCACCCCCAAACACAACCCGGTGCCTCGGGAGTCTGGCACGGCGGCAGGCTGGGGACTGCACGGAGGGGTGCGCTGCCGGCGGCGGGGGTTTCACGTGTGTTTTTAAAAGAATAAATACGCTGCTAAGGGGGATGTTATCAAGAACGAGGTGCGTATCGGACTTAAGCAGGAATTAAGCCTTTGGACCTGGGAAATCCTTGCCCAGGCATCACAAATGCCCCCGACCTTCGCAGCCTGCCCAGGCGTGAGTCCCCGGTGCCCCCAGCCCTGACCCGCTGCCAGCAGCCCCCGGGGTTTCATCATTCAGGAGAGTCCGGCGCCGGCTGCGCGGTGCAGCACATCCTCCCCTTCCAGGGTACCAGCCCCGGCCTTGCAGATGCTGTGAGCACAAACCCGCAGGCACCCGGAGCTTTTCCAGTCTCAGACTGCTGAAAAGACCTTTAGAATGAGCAGCACTGACAACAAGTGTATTTAAATCACACACACACACAAAAAAAAAAAAAAAAAAAAAAAAAAAAAAAAAAAAAAAAAAAAAAACACAAAACCCAAACCTGATGTGCTTTTAAATTGGAAAATAAATGAATCGCACAGGAGACAGAAAAGAATTATTAAAATCTATGTGGTCTTCCATATTTTCCTCCCCAAATTAGGAGGCTGGATGCTCGGCTAGTGTAAATCTCCTTTAAATGGCGTTCATGTTAATGATCCTACCCTGATTTACACCACTGAAGACATTAGCTTCCTCTACGCCTGGGTCTCTGTGCACATCTGTCCTTTGAGAATCAATAAATAAAACTTGAAAATAATATTCATCCACCATTTATTCTGCTTAATTATTTAAACTTCAGATTCTGGAAATAATAAAGAAGTAATAAAGAAGAGATTTACCATCCACCACAATTGCTGGGAGCATCCCGTGTTATTTCCTCCTTGACTTTTTAATCTTTTCCTCTTTTTTTTTTTTTTTTTAGCTCACCAAATTGAAACAATTTATTAAAGTTGTTGCAAAACTGATTTGCTCTGATCTATTGGTGGTGATGAAGAGAAATGGGCTGCTCCGCTCTCGGGTGTCCCCCAAGTCCCACTCATTAAGAAGGATAACGCTTTGCCATCTAGGGAGCAGTTTGCAGCATGCCCGAATGGTGAAGACTGATTAAAAGCAAGACGTGACGTTGGAGGGTAAACGATTCTTCTGATGAGGAACTGCAAGAAGGATCCAGCCAAGAGATCCCAGCTCCGAGAAGACAGGCTGCAGAAAAATCCCTACAGAAATCTGACGGAGCTTCCACAGTAACTTCGGAAAGTTGGGATGGGCAAAGCCAATTTGCTTTAAAAAAGAGACTTTCCTTGATCTCTGGCCTCCCTGTTGCAGCTGGACTGGTGGCAGGAGGCGAATCCTCTTCCCCACTGCCCGACAAACGGCTGGGGACGCTTTCTGGATTTTTGGAGCTCTGAGTCTGGCTGGTCTCGGACAGATCCATCCCTCCAGGTTCCATCAGGACCTCACAACCCAGCCCAAACTCAACCTGGAAAAAAATCACACCATGCTTCGGCTGCTGGAGGATTAATGGACCTGCTGGCAGCGCCAGGTGAAAAGGAAAAAAATTGCCCAGCGAGACAGGGGCTGATAAAGCTGGGTTTCCGAGAAATGCAGGGGCTGGGATGAGGGAAGGGTCCTGCCCTGCCTGCGCTCCCGCGGGCAGACGGGCTGGGGAGCAGGGACGGCCCGCAGCGTGCCAGCCCCGGCTCCCAGCTGAGCCATCTCCCCGGGGCCGCGAGCAGGAGCGGCAGGCGGCTGTCTGAAATGAAAATGTCAACGCGCCGGCTGTGACGGGCTCTAATCCCAAGCGCTTTGACAGGCCTGTCGCCTGCCATGTTCTCCCCATGCCCCATGGAGACGAGCCGGGCGTCCTCGTCACGCTGCGATTCAGCACAAGCACCCCGAAGAGCCGCAGCGGCTCGGGGGAAGGACCCACGGAGGGGTAGGGATGAGCGGGCTGGCGTTGGGCACCCGGGTCCGTCGCTGCTCCCGCATCCTCACTAGTGAGCGGGGATGTTCTTGTGCACCACGCACAGCGTGCTTCCCCGAGGTTTCGTGCATGCTTCAGAGCCCGTGCCGAGATACCTGCAGCACCGTACCCCGCTCGCGTGGAAACCTTGACCTGCGAGGGATGGCTTTGGGCCTCTGACAGGGCACGCGTGGCAGAGCTGCGTCCTTGCCGGGGCTTTGGAAATGCCCAGACGTGCCATTTTTTCCTTGCCAACACAGAAATAGCATTAAAACACTTTAGCCCAGACCAGGGCTGTTTAAGCCATGCTCCCAGATCAGGTTAATTAAGCCTGCCGTGCTCCTCGGGCAGGCCAGCTCCCCCAGCCCGCGGCGCTGAGAGCACGGTTGCGCCCCAGCTCCAAGCCACGTGTTTGCTACGACTCTTTCTGGTCCCACCATCACCCTGCCCGGAGCATCGCATCCCCCCTGCGCTGCAAGGTCCTGAGAGAAACCAAGAAGCAACCAGGTATCCTATGATCTGCCAAAACCCCAAGAGAGTTTTGCTGTTGCGTGTCCTGGGGTCACACACCTCCGCTCACCCCCACGGCCGCCAGCTTGGTCAGCTCATCACCAGTGCCGAACCGGCACGACACATGGCAGGATTTAGCACACACACCTCCCCCGGCTCCCCGGCCAGCCTCGCGCCACCGGGTGCCTCCTCTCTCCCCGGTTTCTATTTCCAGCCGCCTGCGCGTCTGCGTGCAAAGCCCCAGCTCCCGCCGGCAGCTGCTTTGCCAGATGGGCCAGCAGCTGCGTCGCCGCCACCGCCATGCTCAGCACCGACCCGCCGGCAGTCCCCCGTCCCACCACGCTCCCTCGCCGAGCCGGCACCGATCCTCTGCACCGCAGCAGCTACGGCTCCTGCAGAGAGCATTGCTGCAGAGGCCGTGGGACTTCATGACACAGAGAGCGCCTGGGTCCGGTGTTTTTGGGTCTCGGTTGCCCTTTGCCTGCAGGCCAGGTCAGCCTGCTGCTCTGTCTGTGGGGTGGGACGCGCAGAGACATGGTCCTCGACTGCGGGTGCCACCCTTGCGAGGAGGGGGACGCTGCAGCACTCAGAGGCACCAGCACCTGCCGGCACCCGGTCAGCAGCGGTGGCTGGCACCCATCACCAAGGTGGGTTCCCACCCCAGGGACTTGGCAAAACCCCGGCAGCCCCATGGCTAAAGCGATGCATGGCACCGGACAGACCCACCGATGAACCCGCAAAGCAGCTCCCCTCGCACTCCCCGCCGGGCTGAGTTACCGCATCGCTTCCCGGAGGCGGCTGCCAGCGGGACGGCTCCGGCAGCACCAGCACAGCTTCCGTCCTCCCCCGCGCCCCGACCCATTTCCCCGAGACTGCTTTTGCTGGGTGCACTCGGAGCGACGCACACCATATGCCGCGGATCTGAGCGCCCACCGGGTTCTGCCGGCTTTTGAGAAACAGGCAGCAAAGTGTCAGGACTCGCACGTTATATGAAGCGCTTCGATAGCAGAAGGAGGGCAAAGCTGCCACGTGCCTCCCGGCAGCCTGCCCAGGGTCCTGCTCGGTGGGATGCTCGAGCCAAGGGGGATGCCAGGAGAGAGACGGGCTCTCAGGACGCCTTGCGAAGGGGAAAGGCACCCGTTCCTGCCCCTACTGACCTCGTCGAGGCTGTCTTGGTGCTCGGCACCTTTATGCCTCCATGGGAAAACCAGTTAAGCCCCTTCCAGCAGCAAAGGCAGATGTAACACCCGGGGGGCTGCGTTTCCCAGGCCAGAAGGGCAGAGTCCTGGTCTCCACTCGTTGGAGACATCAGCTGGAGGGGGAAGCAGAGACTGGGCTTTTGGGGCACAGCACTTACTGCGAGGCGGACGGTGGGGCTTTCCAAGGCCGTAAATCCCATCCAGGGTTCATTTTTGCTGTGCTGATTTCTTCAGCACAAGCACCGCATCCCTATTTTGGAAAGAGTTTCCCCAACCATCAGCCAAATGCAGGGTTTGAAAGAGCAGCGAGGCGGTCCCAGGTAACAGGTACGAGCTAAAAAAAGCCACCAAAAGCCATTCATAAGATCACAGACCCTAATCCCCAAGTCTCCAGCAACAAAGGC
Organism: Balaeniceps rex; assembly: GCA_013401315.1. Taxonomy (NCBI): domain Eukaryota; kingdom Metazoa; phylum Chordata; class Aves; order Pelecaniformes; family Balaenicipitidae; genus Balaeniceps; species Balaeniceps rex. Next base: position 128,745 of record VYZW01003126.1, on the reverse strand, counting down.
CAAACCAACAAGCCACAGCCCAGCCAAGGGTGCACCACGGCCGGCAACTCCCAGTCCACCACCTTCTGTACGAGGTCACTGCAAGGTCTCCTTTCCTCTCCTCAGAGCCACAGAAAGAAATTAAAAATGAAAAAGACGGGAAATTATTCACCATGGAGATTTTGAGAGCCAGCAATTAATAAATAAAAATAAGTATTGCTAATACCAGGCTTTTATACAGCACTTTAAATTGCAAATTTCTCTTGAAGCGTGTATTATTAATTAAATCATTTGCATCCACTATGGCCCTAATATATAATTATTTATCCTGATAAATAATTTGTGGAGGAATGCAAGGCTGCACTAGACTTGCAATAAGATCTTTTCAGCAACTGGACTGAGCTGCTCACTGCAAAGCCTCGTCTGTATTTATAACCGCTCAGTCCCCGGTCTCCTCCGAAAGGCGAGCGGCCGGCTGCTGTCCCCAGGTACGCGGGGACATCGGCAGCGTTAGCACAGCCCTGATGGAAACTCTCGTAGGAGGTTTGGTTTGTTTGTGCATTTTGGGTTCAGTGATCTGCTGGCGACCCCGGGACGGGCTGTGCAGGGAGGAAGAGCAATCGCCGTATCAAGCTCGGCTACCAAAACGCCTGCAGCAGCGGCGGCTCCAGCGGGGAAAGCTACCTGAATCCTTTCAGAAGATGCTTTTGCAATCCCTTCTCCCTCTGCCAGCGCTGCCCTGAGCGATGAGGTTGGTTTACGGCTTTTCTCCAGCTTCTGTGAGCACAAACAACAATTTTCCATCCCACGCGCCTTTCACAAAAATGCCTTGTTTTCGGAGGTGCCAAGGCCCGGAGGCGTTTTGATGGTTGGGTGACGGTGGCGAGCTCACGGCCAGATGGATGCTTGGACTTTGTCCTTCCAAATGCCACTAGAGGCCCCAAATCCGTGTCTGTCATCCTCAGACCCTGCAAGATTATAAACTGCCGGAGGAAGGATGCTGTCCTGGCTCGCGCCGGATGGCCGGAGAGGACAGGCTGGAGGCTCTGTGGTCCCTCCGGCTCCTTGCCTTGGGGCTGCTGCTGGACCCCAGAGGGACCCAGGGCAAAGATAAGAGGTACTCAGCTGCCTGAAACCAAGGACAGACCTCGAGCTGCGAGGAAGGAGGTGAAACGAAGAAAGAAGCCTCCTACGTGAGTTACCGTAGGCTCAGGGACCAGCCTCCACCCCAGCACCCAGCATCCCGTGCCGGGGGCTCCAGCCAGGACCCCCGAAGGGCAGGAACAGGCAGCCCTCCCTGCCAGAGACGCAGGCTCACGTTTCGCTTCGGCAAATGAATCCTTTCAGCAGATTCGTCCCCTCCGCAGAGGTTAATTTATTAGCAGGGGAGGGAGGAGCCCCGTTGTTTTAATGAAACGTTTTGGCTGGGTGCACAGAAAACGTATTCACCTAATAGACCTATTATTCCTCCTGTATAGCAGACCGACTTCCCCGTTGTGTTTTATCCTTTACTGCATTAGAAATTTCGTCTTTTATTCTGCCTTCAAAGCAGAGGCTGCCAGGCAAATGGATGTACGGGAAGGTTTCAATGGATATAAAGCGCAAGGCATCCCCGCGTGCGGCAGGCAGCTCCGCCAGGCAGCCCGGAGAGGCACGAGGGATGCATTCACCACAAACCTATGCTCATTTTCCCTGCACTCTTCCCCAAAAATCCATCTCAGCAGCCTCCCCCCTAATATACCCATCCCTGAGGCAGCTCCACGTGGCAGCTGCAGTTAATACTTCCCTGCCACGAGATGTTCCGGCGTATCTGTCCCTTTGGTGTGTAAATTACAATTATTTTCGGTGCAAGGGGAAGGGAGATGAAGTTAGCTCTGTTTTCCGGCTTGGAGGGCCTGGCTGAAAAATTACACTTTGCTTTCACAGCTGTTGCTCATCCATTAGACTTATCTGTTTTAAAGCAGTCCTCACCAGAAGCCGTCGCTCACGGGGGATTTCCTCCGCCTCCTGCCCCAGCTTGCTGGATGGGGAGTCAGGATTCCTGTCTGAGAGGCTGACGCAGAGGACGGCCGCGAGGAAGGCTCCTTGCCTCCGCTTCCCCACCTGCAAAACGGGGTGACCGGCCCAAATCCCAGAGGAGAGGCAGCGTGGGGGGAGCGCAGAGCAGGGCAGTGAGCTGAGCGCTGCAAGACAGAGCATCTCCAGAGCACTGGAAAGCTGTAAAAACCAAGACAGACAGAAAAAGGGGAGAGTATTCAGCATCTGCTCTTGCTTTTGTGGCACCGCTGCAGCCACCTCCCAGCAACGACGCCAGGCTTAAATCAACGTACGCTTGCAAAAACTCTGTTTGCACGAATTGCACGGTGCCAGCACCAGGTATCAGCGAGTATTTGTTCTGGACATTAAAAATGCAGCTGTGATGGGAGGTGCTTTTCCCTCAGCTCCGAACCCATAAGAAAACCCTGACACCAATCCATAGGTTTTTAACTCCCTCCGCCTGGGAGAAAAAAAAAAAAAACAAGCCCACAACTAACAGATTAATCCTGTCAACAAAAGAAGGGGAAAAAGCCACCGAACAGAATCACAGAGCGAAAAGTTACAAACTAGCAATAGGTGACAAGTAATTATAGAACAGGAAAATGTATAGGGAACTCATTTGGGTGAGCAGCGACTGATTAACAGCTGCAACATTTATTTTCTTTATTTATGGCCTGGCATCGCAGAAAATTGATACAGAACACCCCATATACTACACGGCTGCTGACATGTGCAGCAAATGAAGAGTCTGGGAAGAAATCAACCTGAATTATACCCACTGTTACTCAACCTCCTCTTCGCGGCTCTCCCATCCTTTACGGAAAGGAGCGGCAGCGACACGGCACCGCTGTGGCATCTCGGCATCCCCGGGCTCAGCACCACGTGGGGAAGAGCCAGGTCACATCTTCGTGGCCATCACCTCCTGGATAGAGACCTTGCAGCTCCTCGCCTAGCGACCGCGTTGTGGGCAGCAACACGTATGCCCTGTCCAGGTTATGTTATAAGAGAGATCTGTGCTCAGCTCGGTGGCTGCGCTGCCCAACCCTCTTCTGCACCCATCTCCCCGGAGGGTGCACGGCTCGCTCTGCAGTGTGGAAGTTAATTGGGGTGGGATTTAGCCCACAACCCTCCCACCTAAACACCCTGGCATCCAACAGAGGTGCCTGAATAGGAAGCAACCCCCTCCCTCCCTCTGCTTTCACCTCGTTGAAAAGCATTAAATGTTAAAACGAACGTTTGAGCTTTCTGCCCTTCAGTGAACGAACAGCAGCAGCTCATCGCAGCCAGGTTTTGCTCCAAAGGGAAGAGCGTGAAGGTGCTGTAGCCCATCTTCATGGTGCTGAGGGCTGGAGCATCCAGAAGCCGGCACAAAGCCCACACCCCATCGATCTCTCCCTCTCCAAGCACTCGAATCCACGTCCTACAAGGAGAGCCGCCCCATTCCCAAGATAAAAGTGGGACCATGAAAGGCTCCCGATCCCCTAAATCAGCTGTGGTTAAAAGGCTGTTCTCCCAAGGAGCCTTCCCCAGGGATGAAAGGCAGCAGCGGCTTTGATGGGAAACTCACTGGCTGCAAACAAAAGCGACTGCAAGCAAACGGCACCTTGCAGAGTGCTCTCCTCGGGGGGCAAGGGGGGCCCGGGCGTCCCCGGGTGATGGGGAGGGGGGATGATGCTGCAGGCAGGCTCAGGAGGCAGAACAGGCAGCACCCAGTAACTTCAGCTCCGTCACCCGGAGACCCAGCGAAACAGGCCTCTGGTGCAACGGGTTTTGTGTTAGAAAATGGTTTTTTATAGAAACTTCTCAACAGCAGTAAAAGTTCGTTGCGTTTGGAGGGGGAGAGGCTTTCCAGCACGCTCAGAACAGAACATCCCCTTCTGGTTTGCCTTCAGAAGTGCCATCGCTTCAAAATCCTGCATTTTGTGCTGGAGCGTGAATGATTTTAATACAAAAAGGAGTTGAAAGGAGAAAAGCTTCACATTTGTTAAAAACAGAATACTTTAGTTCATCCAAAAGAGTTTTAAAAATTTATGATTTCCTTACATTCTCTGCACTACAAATGGTTCCCTCTGCTACTGTTTCCCAGTTTCACCCAGGTTTGGGCATGCCTGCACCTACCCCGCTTCTGCTTAGGTTGCAAACAGGGTCCCCCTTGCCTGCACCCGGGCAAATCCCCTCATCTCCCTTGTGCTACCTGCGCTCTGCCTGCTCATGCCAGGGCTGCTCAGACGCTGTCGGCACCGTGGAGGACTTTGGGATGCTGAAACGTGTGGGTGAGGGTCAGTAGGTACCACCTGTGAGCAAAAAAGTGACATTGTTAGCCCCCAGTTTGAGCAGGATAAGTAAAAGTCTCCCCTCACCTTCCTCTTAGTCAGGTAGAGCTCAGAGAGCCCCTTCAAGAGGGATGTTCCGTTATGAAACACGGTTGATTTAAATGCAAATTACTGAAAAAATACAACTTTCTTTATTAAAATGCAAATTGCACTTCAAGCCTGCTGCCTTCTGCACGTCTCCCTGGCTGCTCGACAGCCGCTCCGGTCGAAGCCCCGGGACTCCCAGCTGCTGACAGCACACGGCGCCTCGTGCCACCGCCCCGGCGTTTCGGCGCAGGAGCCGGCACGGTGACTGCCGAGGGGACAGGGTGCCGTAGCTGGGCCGTTCTGGAGGAGCCGGGCAGGCGCAGCCGCGGCGAGCATGGCGCAGAGGAAAGAGCCGCTTCAGCACCCGGCGCGTTTCCCAGCCCGACTGCTTCCCTCCGAGCTCTGTGTTGTGAAAGGTGTCAGTCTGCCACAGCCTCATTTTCTAACAAGATGTGGAGATCAGGTGTCCCAGAACTGCTATTTTGAAGTGAATAATTATTGTTTTCACATTTCCTGAGATCTTTTCAGATAATTTGTTCCTATAGGAGCAGAAAAAGGAAAAAAAGAAAAAAAAAAGTGACCAGGATAGATGCCAGGGAAAGCAGAGACACACGCATCTCATAGCAAGGGTAGGTCTGTGGCCAGCAACACCCTTGGGACCAGGACCTTGGGTTTGATTCGTGACTGCTGTGTCGCAGAGCCACCGAGCACACAAGTTACCGCTGGAAGAAGGCCATAGACCCAAAGGGCTCAGCCCAGCGCAGGTCAGCGAAGCCATGGGGAGAGGGGAGAGCGATCGCACGCAGCAAACACCTAACGTGGATCCTGCAGCAAGCACCGCACAGGCACAGTGAGGGTCTCCAGCCTCACTGACACTGGGTTTCTCCAGTGATCCCTGCAATCCTCCAACATCCCCAGACGATGCTTGCAGAGGCTCACAGTGCCCATCTCCCCCAGTTACCCTCCCACAGCAGTGTGGTGCAACTGGGCTCTTAGCCCCAACGCAGTGGGAGGAAAGTAAAACCCACAACCGCAGCTTGCAGGATCGGGAACCGCTGCAGAGCGGTGGGGGAGCCAGCACCCTCCATCCACTCGCCGCATGGCTTAAAGCAAGGCCATCACCTTGGTCTTCACCGGGACACCATGGGGTCTGGGTTCCTGGGACACTCAGGGACCGAGGCAGAGATTCATGGGGAAGCAGCGTTCCCCCATAACACCCTGTCCTTGCAGAGCTGTCTGATACCAAACAACCTGCTTGCAGCCGCACGCTTTGCTACTTTGCCCAACTCCTCTAGGAAGCCCTGGCTGTTGCCTTCAGCCACCAGCTGGCTCCAGTTTCTGGAAGATTATTAAAGATAGCAGGGACTGGAAAAGGGACGAAGTAGCTCATTCTTTCCAGCAAGCCGGTTCCCCCAGGAAAGCATTTAATTGCTTTTTGAAATGATCCCACAGCCTCTGCAGGAGCCTCGCCTGACCACCCAACCATCCTGGTATTTATTCCTCCACGGGGCCAGATTTGGACTTTGTTTTCCTTTCACTTCCTATCACCGTTCCCCTAATCCTCTCCTCTGGCCCTTTCCCATCCTTCACCCTGCATCTCTCGCTCTGTCCTTCCTCGCTCTGGCTTTCAAACATACTTGTTCTGATATTTAGCAAGGGAAATGTCACCATGAGACACTGCGAGGCTTAGAGATGGACCTGAAATCAAATCCCTACACGTAAACAGCCCAGAGTGTTGGCAGGGTGCAGCTAAGCAAAGTCCAGCAGATCACAACAGGACACAAGCAAACCTCTGATTAATGACCTGAGGAAGGGGCTGCCCCAGAAACCTCTTAACTCCCTGCTGCAAAACCGCCGGGGCAGGGACTGACCACACAGCCCGGGCTCGGGGCAGGTCGGCTCCTGTCCTGGTCACCTCTTACCTCTTGCATGTTTTGTAGGAACAGTGATGGGGGAGAGAAGGCAGGTCCTGGTCTCCCCGCCACGGAGAGGAACCTGTGCCAGCCATTATGGGACGCTAAAGAAACCAAATCTGGGAGAGCACCATGGAACAACTTCCTTACTTTCAGCTATTTATGGAAATATCCGTTCTGCTTCGGCTATTTAAAAACATGCGTATAACAAAACCAAGCACCAAACAGACCTGTGAAGCCCCCACACCTCCGTGCAACCCTGGGAGCTGGCTGACAGGTCAAACTCTCCATCCTCCGCCCCCTTCCTTCCGCACCACCACCGTTTAATCACCATTTGGTATTTAGCATCCAGCATAATAGGCTCGTCATCAAGCATATGCCAGCTTCGTGAAGCATTACTTCATCCATCATTGTCTCCCAGGCTGTCTCACCTACCTCCCAGGCATCGCTCCTGCACCTCCCGAAACACTTTGTGCAAAGCCATCAAGTGGGCTCTGAGCCAGCGCAAAAGTTACAGCTCCTGAAGAATGAGCTGGACTCGCTGTTCCCTAAACGGGGCCCCGTCTGCTGCTAGCAGAGCGGATATATTTATTTTCATTAAATTTAATCCAGGGATATTCTTCTCCTCCCGCCCCCCCCCGCAGTCCGGTTGCTGAAGCAGCAGGGCTCGGGAAAGGAGCCATCTTCCAGTTGATTTCTTATTCAGAGAAGCCAGGTCCATGTTCCTGTCCCATTTAATTAACATAGAGGGAGAATTGGGTTGCACTGGAAATCGCTGCGCTCTGCCTCACCACACATCGCAGAAAGCTGCTCAGCGTCTCCTGCTGCCGGCCGCAACGCAGGAACAGCGGCACCGGGTCGGGGCAGAGGCTCCCCCAGCTCGGTCCCCCCGCCGCGGGGCTGTCACCTCTCCTCCCACCCAAAAAACCCCTCGTGCCAGCTGAACCATCATCCCCAGCTGGAACGGAGATGCTCCAAACTCCCGCCATGAGATTTGCTTTCGGGCTCCAGCTCCTCGCAGCCCAGGAGATGAATTACACCAGCTCTCCCTACCTGTCACCCAGCCTCTCCCAGCTGGCAGGATCTGAATCACAAATGAAATATGTCTCCATCCCCCCCGCTCCCCTGCACCTGGTTTTGAAACAATAGCTAAATAACCTCCCTCTCCTCAGCTACATAAATCACCCGGATGGCCTGAAGTGACACGGGCAAACGGCTGAGGTTTGAGGCGGTTTTTCTAGCCAGGGATAAAAATAGTTAAAATAAGAGCTAGAGAAACTCTGTGATTAACTTGACTTCCAGTGCCAGGCTAGCGTTTAGCCGAGAGAAGACGCATTTGGGGTTTTGGTGGAGCTGGCACGGCTGCTGCGGGTGGGCACAGCGCAGGGACCCAGCCAGCGGGAGCATCTCGGGCTCTGCTGCTCCATCGGTGGAGAGTTTAGGGGCCCCGGTATTGTTTCTCTGCCCTGCCACGGGTCGCTGGAACGGCCCTCGGCAAGTCCCCTAAGCAGGATCTGCAGAACCTTCAGTGTGCAATGACCCACAGCGCCCAGGTAAACGGGCATGGGAGGGAGGGGAAGTTTTAGGGCTAGACAGAATAAAATACTTGTGTAATCAGTGTAAATTATGTAGCATAAGTTACAGGGGAAATATCCTTAAAGACCAAGTTTCCCATTGTGAGGAACTGTTCCCTGTTTAGAAGCACACTAATTATTCCCTTAAACAAGGATGAGCTATAAGTAATTTAAGGGTTTTAATCACTCACACTTCGCAATCATGTAATCGAGCCAGTGGCAATAAATAAATCCCAGAATAAAATGAAGGTGGCAGATTTCCCTCCGAGAGCAAGGACGCGGGACCACGTTTCCCACGGCTGCTGCAGTCGGTGGGTTAGGAGGAGATCGGGGTGAGCCAGGGGCCGAGGCGCACACTGCCCGGGGAAAGCTCTCCCCCAGCTCAAGCTGCAAAGAAGAGACGTCAAGGTCTCATCCTGCCCATCGCCGGTGTTCAGTCACCCTCCCCTTGCTGGGTCTGATGCTTTCCAGAGCTGGCAAAGCTGTTGAGCTCTCCATGGCAGAGCGCCCCACGGCTCTGGATAACGCCTCCAGCAGCCCTTTGCCTCCGGACCTGCCGATCCCCCGTGCTAGCGATTATATTTATCCTGGGCGCGTGTTTAGGATGACGGCTCGATTTCACCTGCTGAATGCTCCAGCTGCTCTCAAAGTCAATGCAAGGAGGTCCCTCCTGTTCAGCTGAGCTTTGGGTCAGGCCACGGATTGGTAAAGAACAAAAGCCTAATCCTGAATTTCTCACCCTGAGCTCCACACACATTTCGGAGCGGTTTCTGCATTGACTTTCAAAGCCTTTGAATCCGGCTCTCTCACGCTGGAGACCCAGGCTGGGGCCACGTGTTTAACAAGAATGCAATAAACTGCATCTCTCCCCTAGTAGTTAATTCTCATTCAATGCATTCTTAATATTCAATTACTATTTATGTAACATGCAGCAAAGGATTATCCTATTAAACCTAAATTAAGTGCTTCGTTCATTAATTAATACATCTTATTTCAAGTGCTGCCAACGTTTATCCCTGGAAACGTAATATTTAAAACCAAAACGCACAAATGAAGGAAAGGCAGCTTGTTTGCTTGTTGCTTTTACATTTGCTCAGAGATGCTAATGAGTTATGGAGCCTGTAAAGGATCCACCACCGGCTCTGCAGGAGGGGAATTTCCCAGAAGAGCAGCAGAGCCAAAAAGCCTGGTACGTCAGAGACGGTGCGCTGTGTGCCTTGGTAAGGAGGCATTGGAGGGTCAGCCCCTTCCATCCCTATATTTCCTCCGTTTCAACACAACAGGAAAACTCTGCTTTCCCCCAGCCCTACGTCCGCCTCGAGAGCGTGCTCTGCCGGGCAGAAACACACGAACCCCCAGCTCCATCTTCCTTGGGGACCCCCCCGTTGTCACCACCCCATGGAGGCAGCAGCATCGTCAAGCTCCCAGCACTTTGCGGGGTCAGACCTCAGCACGCCGCTGTCTGCAGCCGGTGCCGCCTGCGCTCGGATCCTCTGCAGCACTGCGATCGCTGCCAAGGGACCACTTGCTGGTGATTACATCCCTAAGCTCCTCGGAGAGCCACATCCCAGCACCACTTGACCTCCGTGGAATTACCCCAGGGAGAAATTGGCCCATAAGACCTGCAACACTGACAGCAAGCGCTAGGAAATAGCATGAAATCTAAATTAAGTCGAGAGTCTCTCTTCGAAACAAATTCCTTCTTGAAGAACCAAACCCAGACTTCATTACAACAACTCAATTACAGAGGAGGCTGAGCTCCAGCGCGCTCACAGAGACAAGAAGTTCGCCACGAGTATTTCATGCTTCACTCAAATTATAACTTCCCTTCAATGCAAATGGGAGGTTCGGCAAACAACGCTCGTTTCCCCAGCGCCGCTTGGAAAACAAATTACGACGTCTGTTCGGAGGCAGAACTGGAGCTTCTGTATCGGCAGAGGCTGTCCTGGGTTGGATTTCTGTGAGCTCACTCCAGGGCCACTTTTTAGGGTGGAAAAGTGGAGTTTGAGCCCAAAAGTCCCCCCTCCCTCAATAAGGGGAAGAGCAAATACGAGGCACGAGAGCTGTAAATAAACTTTTAAAGCCCGTGGGTCTCTCTCTGCCAAAGGAACTCAGTAGGATTCATTTTTTTTCAAGCCATCTTTCACTCCAAATGATGTCTTCTGAAATAAAATGACACTTCTGGCGGGCTACAGCTTTTCAGGAGGAGAAGCTGTGCTCGACGAGGCGTTCGGGCCAGCCCAGCTGCCCTTCGCCTGCTCCCTCCTCCCCGTCAGCATCCCGGGGCCGCAGGAAGCCAGGCGCCCCGTTCACACCCCGGGCACCTTCGCTGCGCACCCGGACCGTGGGCAAAGTCCCACTGGCAGCGATGGGTGCTGGCTCGGGTGCTCTGCTGGGAACCTCCCTGCCACCGGCAACGCTGCTGCAAAAACCCCATCCTGAAATCTCCATTTTCAAGAGGCACAAACTCAGAGCAGCGACTTTCACCTACCAGCAACCAGGGACCCAGGGACCCCTCCTGCTCCAAAACCCAGCTTACAGAATACGAACACGTGGCCTCCATCCCTTTTTGGAAGCGCCGAGGAACATTTTTGTCTCCTTTCCCTCCTGAGTTTCCAGCTGCCGCTACCTTGGTTCCCATCAAAGCCGCAGCTTCCCCTGGGCTCACGGTGAGGTCACAAGATTTCACGTTCTTTACAGAAATCCATCAAACCACCTCAGAAAAACAAAGGAATCTTCCTGCCCATTATTTTCTGGGATGTGAAGGAAGAAAAAAAAAAAAAACCCAACCCTAAAAAGAAGAAGAATTTACAGGTAATTTCCTTGTCAAAAGCTCCTGTCTATAAATACAATCAAGATAAGACTGACATTGCAAATAGCTCCTTTTCTTTCCTGAATGAATTATTCAATTCACCACTGATCCTCTCTAACTGCTTTATATTGCCTTCTGCTTTCCCTGTTTATTTTACTTTATTTAGTTCTGGAGAGAAGCGCTGCCAATAATTGAAATGAATTCAGGCAATCGCAGGATTCAACAAATCCCTCCCGCAGCCCCCAGCAGCTCAGCCCGACCCCCCGAGCTCCTCGCCTGGCCCCTTCCCCGCTCTTCTCTCCACGCTGCCACGAACCATCTCTGGGTCAGAGCACGTTGCGTTGACCCAGGGTTTCTTCTTCCCCAGGAGCAATCCCTGATGGCAGGAGCGTTGGGGCTGGTGTCCAATTATCCCTCCCTCGGGATGGGAGCTGTGTTTTGGGAGAGGTTTATCCAGGCTGCAGAGCACCCTTGGAGCTGCGGGAGCCCCGTGCATCTGCCTGCCCATCCCCAAAGGATGGAGGAAATCCCACCCAACACCCAGGGAACGGCGATAACCCCACTGAGCTGCAAACTCGCCCAAATCAAGCTGCGAAACGGTGGGTTAGGAGATCGGTGACTGCTAAGAGCAGGCAAATTCTCCTTGGTCATGTCCCTTAACTGCTCATCCTTGGAGAGCTGAGGGCCTCTGCTAGAGAGCGGGGGATTCACAGCTCCATGCGCCTGCGGAGAATTTTTTCAGACAGACAGAAATCCCAGTAACACACCAATAAAGAGCTGCGCTGTAGACAGCATTTGAAAGCAAGGAAATAATATTACTACCAAAAAAAAAAAAAAAAACAAACCACTCCACAACGGCACCAAAAGCTAATAAAAATATTACTCGAGAAACAGAACTGTTTCAAAGCAGCCAAATAATATCCACGATGATGATTCAATTACACAGAAGATTAGTGTCGGTCTGTCTGCGGAGCCAAAAGTTTCTCAGGGAGGATTTGAACCGAGGAGCGGGTGATAACTTCATAAACCTGAGCGGAATGGGGGTTGGGGGCCCAGAAGAACAGAAAAGGGGGAAAACCAAACCAGAAGCCAGACAAATAAAATCTCATTCTAATCACGAAACAAATCATGTGGATTTTTTTTTTTTTTTTTCCCCGGGAACAGGTTTTAGCCAGGGCAACATTTCTTTAGTCTATTGATTAGCAATTAGAGAGGTGTTTTAGCTGCTTCTCTGCTCTGTCCCTGTTATTCCCTCCAGAATTTCAATTGCACAAGACCTATTCCCACCCTGCGGCGGGGCCGGGAAGCAGCACTGCCCGACCCCACGGCTCTGCGCCCCAGCCCCCTCTCCTGCCAAAAAGCCTCGGGGAGGAGAGTGGGGAAGGCAGCTTTTGGGAAAAGAAAGAAAACTCTGGAAAGGACAAGAAATAACCTCAATGCAATCCAGCGGGATGGCTGTTAAGAAGGGAAGGCTGCTTTTCAGCAGATACCTCCCTAAAGAAGGAGAGCGGCGCTGGGGATCGCAGGCAGCGGCTCCAGGAAGGTGCTGGGCACGGGGCCGGGATGCGGAGATGGCTCAGCAACGTGGGCACACACAGTTTAACCTGCTGGTCCCTCCGTTTGCCGTCACCCACGCTGGGTGGCCCCACGAAATGCCACCGCTATGTCCAAGAGCCGTCACAAGAGCAGCATGAAGGGCAGGAGCGGGGAGGGGAGGCTCTGCGGAAAAGACTGATGGAGACCGGCATTAAAAGCCATAAAACCCCAAGCACATCCCTGCCAAGAATTGATGGAGGAAAACTGCCGGCATCTCCGAGGAAGGAGAGGCCAGACCCCTTCTTTAGCAGCAATTTTCAAACCTTTTTATTTGGTTTCTTGTAAAGAGGGGAACTTAAAAGAGGAAAAAAAAAAAATAACAAACTGATTTCTCTTCAGATAATTCACACGGGCTCCAAGTGCACTGTCAATGTATGCCTTTATCCAACAGGCAATTTGATGAATTTCATAGACCGCTCTTGTATTGCTGTTTACTGAGCAACATCCTCTGCGGAAATTGTGGCTGGCTTAATCCTCTTTACCACACTGCATAATTGCCCCCTGCAATTTGTTGCCTGGAAAGGTTACCAAAAAAGAAAGGAAAGGAGAGAAGAGCAACTTTGGTGGCTGAGGAGTGAGGGAGGAGAGGGAGAAAGCATTTGAAACGTGATTTTTTTCCAGGCCAAGGAATGCAATGGCAGAAAGGCGCAGGCCAGTTGCATTCCTTGCAGCAGAGGGGCTTCCCCAGCGCAGACGAAGAAGCCACGGGGATCGAGTTATCTCCGCTCCTGCGTGGATGGGGTCCAACAAGCCCACGTGTCCGAGGCAGCCTGTCCACCCACGGCAGCGTGGGCTGGGCGTCCCCTCTCATCCTGCGCGCACCTCCAGCCCACGGCCGCACGGGCAGCGCAGCCCATAGCCCCGACCCAGGGGCTGAAACGCAGGCACCGGAGCCGGAGGGAGCAGGAGGACGAATGGCAAAACCAAACGAGAAAGCAGCAGAGGGAGGGAAGGAGGAAAGCCCAGAGGAAAGGCTGGAGCAGGGGGTGGAGAGGGGGCGGCTGGCAGGGGGGAGCGTGCCGGGGAGGGAGGATGGCAGAGGGGAGCGCGGGAGGCGCGGAGACGGCAGGCAGTGTTTATTAATTTTCTGCTTGGCTGCGTTTGGTGCCATAGCTCTGAGATCATGGAGCCGCTCCACACTCTATTAAATAATTCAATCTGCGAAGAATCCAAGTGTGTAAGCGAACACTCTTATGCGTCTTAAAATTTAATTGCAGAGCTAAACAAGATTAAGTGCAAGGAAGACATAAAAGATATGAAAATAGATGCCGCGGCTTTTGTTTCTCTTGCTGCCCGAGCCCTGCGCAGGAACCTTTCCCCATTTTTCACACTACACCGCTAAAGAGCCTGAGCCTCTTTTCATCTGCTCCCCCCTCCTCTTGTTCTATTTACAGCTGTGTTTGCAAGCAGCAGGCTCGCAAATCACTTAATATCCATTAGAGCAGCTCCATTCACCCTGCTAGGCTCCTGCTCTGGCAGCCTTTCCATTATAAATCCTGATGTTTAAGGGTTGAGGGAATCAGCCATGAGCACTTGCTCCAGCAGCCCCCCCTGCCCGGCTGGAGCCCTTCACGTCCCCTTACTTGGGCTGGCGGTTGCTTCCTCGCTCCCGTAAATGCTCTCCTCTCCCTTTTATTCCCCTGCAATGCCCCCCCACGCACACTTGGCACCCATAAACCAGCAGCTCTGAGGGTAAATCCCAGCTACCTGCAAGCCAGGCATAACACGGTGCCATCCTACACGAACTGGGTGGAGGGGATGAAAGCGTCCCCGTGCCAGCGCTGCGCTGGAGCAGCCCCTGCCCTGCGTCACTGCCCGGCAATTCTGCGTTGGCACGGCTGCCCTGTGAAACCTCAGACAAGGGGTGAGGGTCTGGGCTTTCATTTGGAAAGAGGTGGCGAGCCTGTCCCCTGGGACTGGGGAGCAAAGGGGAACCCATTGCTCAAAGGGGTTCAAAACCCGAGACCCCAAAACCAAGCAGAAACGCTCGTTAGTTCATTCCCAAGCCGGCCTCACATCTGAGGTGCCGGTGAGCAAGAACAGCCTTCGAGGTTCAAAGCCCAGACGCGAGCATTAGAGATTTGCTCAAAGAAGCATCTGCAAGTGCACAAAACACCAGCTCCTGCCCCAAAAGCGACATGCCAGATCAGAGCTGGCCCAGCAGCCCTGCCAGCTGGCCCGCCTGCTTTCAGAGCAGCTCCCATGGGGCTGAGTCCCAGGGGCATCGCTCAGCTCTTGGCCACTGACCCACAAAGACCCTGCGAAAGGAGATTTTTGGGGTGCAGACACAACCCCGGTGGGAACACAGGGCTGAGCATCTCCTTGTTTACAGGGGGTCTGCGTCTCCCAGCCCTGCTTCTCCGTTTGCTCGCGGCTGCAACAGCATTGTGGGGATGGCAGAGCTGAGCATCATCTGGGAGGGCAGAGAGGGACGTGGGAAGGAGGAAATATGGGATAATAACAGGGGAGTGGAGAGCTGCCATTGCGCTCCCGGGGTTTAATAGGAAGAGCCTTGTCCCTGCTCACCCAGCGTGCTGCCCGTCAGCCTCCGACACGGGCAAGTGCCTTGAAACACTTTTATGGAGAAGAGAATAAAACCCAAGTGGGGCCAGAGGAGCCGGTGTCACCGCAGCAGAGGGAAGGAAAATTTCACTCACAGACAGGCAATCCGAGACCCATCGAGGCCAAAACCAAACTGGTGAGGCTCAGAGGAGAAAGGGGAGAGCCTGTCGGCTCCCACGCCGCAGGATTTCCCCAGCCTTTCACCCAAGAGCTTCCCACCATCCCCAGGCAGCAGTCAGAGCTCTCCCTGGGGAACGGGGCCGCTCTGGGGACGCAGGGAGACGAGGCAGCAGGCAACAAGAGCAACCTGCACGGATGGGAGTTTGGGGGCAATTAGTATTCACCACTCTTAATTAAGTTGTCACGAATAAAACGCTCTGTGCAGGGGGGAAGGAGCATCTGAAACACTTTCCATGTCGAAGTCAGGAGGGGAAGGCGCAGGGCTTTTACCTGTCACGCTGGGCTCCGACACCTCCTTTGACAGCAGGACCCTGCTCCGATCTGCGGCTCGTCCTGCTGCCAGCCCGGCTCACCCGCGCTGGACTTCTCCCTACCCCGGTGAGCTCGGCACCGGGAGCCGGCCAGGATCCACATTCGAGCACAATTGATGCTGCAGGGAAATGCTGAGCTTTAAGCAGGTGTTTATAATGTCAGCAGCATCACCCCGTGGAGTTATAGCCACGTGCAGCGGGAATCATCACTTGTCATTTATTTTACACTGGCACGCACAGGAGCCGTACAAAATGTCACTGCAAAAAAAATAAGTCACAGAAAAGTTGGCGCATTTTCATCTCTTTGCTGAAAGATCAATCAAAATGCTGACTCTTCGCAGGAAAAGCGAGCTCAAACATCTCCTGCAAGCCCGCCTTCACCCAAACAAGGCGTCACTGGAATTTCATCTTTGTTATTACACAAGCTCGCAGATGCATTAATGTAATTTCTTGCAAAGGGCAAGAAGCGAAACCTAAGGCTACTTTGTCTTCATTTGTTTTGCCGCTGGGTTTTTTGTTGTTGATGGCTGCCGTTACATGGGCTGTTGGGGATGCAAACTGCCACAAAACCACGCAAACTTTCACCGCTTGAAATCTCATCAGAAACCTCCCGCTCCCCAAAAGAGGGGGGGGTGTTTGCTGGGTGGGGGGATGAGCAGCCGAGACGGCAAATAAATAAGCTTGCTGCAGCGGCTCGTTGCCGAGGCAGGTATGTTAGTGACAGGGGACCCAGCAGTCCTGGTTAGACACGGGTGCCCCCTCCCAAAAAAATTCAGAGGTGGCACATCATTTCCCAGGCCCACCCAGCGTCCCACGCACATTCCTGCACACGCCCCCCCGGTGACAGATCGCTGCTATAACATTTATAGTGATTGACGGATGGCATAGCAACAAGTGAATTAAACAGGCGCTCGCTCTGACATGAGTGGCGGTAAATGTCATAAAAGATCAACCATTATATTCCAAACATGGCTTTCCTACTGCTGAGCGAAACCGATTTAGGTGATTTAGTGGAAATGAAGACTGCGGAGAGCACGCAGAGAAGGGGAAGTTTGGAGTGGTGCTGAACTCGGCTCAGAGCCCCGCCAGGAGCCGCAGCGTCGGCATCCATCAGTTTGTATCTATCAAGTACAGGTCCAAGGTCACCCCCTCGAGAGCAGAGGATGCTCTCATCCCCCCAGACAGGAGACAGAGCGTGCACAGGCGCTGCTCAGCTCGTGTCGTGCCAGGGTACCACGTTTCCTCCCTTCCCTGCGACGTGAGCATCAGTCTGGAAGCCGATGAGACCGGCAGTCCAGGTGCGAGACTCATCCACCGGCTGTTTCCAGATGGCAATCCAAGACATCCCAATGCAACCAGCCTCCCAGGACCTGCCTTCCTTGTACAACGTCAGGAGCCAGCTAAAAACCTACTGCGTTTCACTCGGCGTCCCCAAACAACCCAAGCCCCGTGCCTCTTCCCAGCACCCTCACCCTCCCCACACACCACGCTCCTCCAAGACAACCCCCCCCCAAAAAAAAAAATCAGTATTCCAAAGACACCTGCCCTAAAACGAATGTTATTTTGCAGTAGTGCCACTTTAAATCTTAAGCAATTGAAAAACTAATTTGCACTTAGAAACATTCAATTTGTTTGCAGGTGTTTTCCCCTTAAGTCGTGCTGGGTAATTGGGGCTGGCAGAGCGCGCAGGGGAGCCCCAGCCAGGTGCCACAAACCTCAGCGCCGGCTGATCCGGGGACGGTTTCTGCAACATGACAGGAAAGTCACGGGGCCAAAGCAGAGCTTCTGCATCGGGGAAATTAATTTGTCACGTCAAACGAATGAGGTGAGATAGGGGCTGGGCTGAACAACCTGCCAGCACACAGGGGCTCACGCACGTGCAAGTGCAAACCTTCCCCGGTGCAGAGGGGAGACCCTGGTCCTGTGGACACACGGGGGACGGAGAGGGATGCGGGGGACGGAGAGGGATGCGGGGGACGGAGAGGGATGCGGGGGACGGAGAGGGATGCGGGGGACGGAGAGGGATGCGGGGGACATTTGGCTCTTCACCCATCCAAGAGAGGGGAGGTGAGAAAGTTCAAAGAGGGGGAAGGGGCCAAGGGGTCCTGCTGCAGGAGGGCTGCCCCGGGTGAGAAAGGGAAAGGGCTGACAGCAGGGCTGTCCCAAAGCAGAGCATGCAGGGTTAACGAGTACTCAATGGATATTTTAATTAACTGTTCGAAAGTCACTAGAAAGTCCCATGTGCCTAATGCCATGAGTTTGAGCTGGAGGGGACGAGAACTCCAGGAACCTCAGCTCTTTGCAATAAGAGCTCAAATCAGTTATTCCCAAAGCTTACCACAAGAAAACTCAGTGCAAATCTCAACTTGTTTTGTTCAAAAATTTTGTGATTTTTGTTTTTCTCCCACCCAGCCTCAATAACACGAATCACCCCCAGTTCCCCCCAGTTTCCAAGGGCAGCTCATACAGCGTGCAGGGAGGGCAGCGTTACCCAAAGCAGGGCAGCTCCGTCCCACACAGCTTCACCAGAACCCACACAAGGGCCCAAAATCGCAGCTCCCTTCTGTTGTTCAATCTCGGGCCAAAGAGAAGACAACCTGCAGCATCTCCCACCGCGATGCCATGCTCCCTGTGCCGGCAGCCATCTGCATTTGCCGTCAGCTGGAGCTCAGCCAGCGGATGCCTGCTTCTCTTACCAACAGCTACCTGCTGTCGGCATGAGATGGTGTGCCCGGATCTGAGATGTGGGATTACCGGTGAATCTGGGAGATGCTCTGCTGCATAACGAGGGTCACTGAGCATCCACGGGCAGTTCACAACTGCTGACATGAGACGGAGATGCCGAGACGGTCTGCCCACAAGGTTTCCTCTTCCCAGCAAGAAGGAAGAGTGACTAACCCCAAACCCAACTCATACATCAACTTAAGTCATCCTCCCTGACACCCAACGCCCCAGTCCCTCACCCTCCAGCCAGCTGCTTTAAGGTGCACAGCTATTGATCCTCCGGATGCCCGTGTGATTGGAGTCTAAAAATCTAATGCTTGAGAAGACCAGCCGAGCCCAAACCTCTCAAATCATGTTGACATGTTTAGGAGGTGCCGGGCGCTTCATCCTCCCCAGTCCGATATGTAATTATGTACGTGTCACCATGATGTAGGTGTTTGGCAGGGCAATAAAACCCCAGGGGCCCTGACAGCCGGCCGCTGCCATTCCACGCTACCCGCGAGAGCGTTTGCTGCCAATTTCTTTCTGTAGTTAGACTGGAGGAAATAGAGCTCAATAAAGTGGCATGTGGATCACAGCGGAAAGTTTGTCTTGAAAAAACAGGTGGAGGAGATGTCAGAGGGCTGCTGTCACCCCGGGCCCGCATGGGTTTAAGCGTTATTCGCTTTCTCTCCTTCCTGCTGCAAGGTTACAGCCAGGCAAGCAGGGTTAGCAGGTAAGAGCTGGGCAGGGCAGCCTGGGGTCTAACCCCACACCTTTCATTTCTCTGCTGCATGTGGATTTTGTACGCTTCAGACAACAGCAGCCTGATCCCACCAGACCTTGCCATCATCCAGAGACTGCCTTCCCCTCCCTCCGCACCTGGGGATGGGGACAGATCCCAGGACCGGCGGGGAACGTGGTGCTTCCCAACCCCTCTCCAGGGGTTCCAGGGCAGCCCAGGAGCTGTCGGGTCGCGGTGTGATGCCCTTTACTGCCTGTCACCGGGCTGGGAAGCGCATCGATGGCGGCTGGGCTTTAGCATGGCACAGCCAGATCCACACCAGCCCTTTGGCCAGCAGCCTCGTGCTGGGCTGCAGCAGCAACCATGGCAAATTCCTTTGCAGATTCCCTAATCCCTTCAAAGCCCTCGAAGGCTTTGCTGCTGCTCGCGAAGTTCCCTGCCAGCCGGTGCTGGGAGCGGGGTGGTGGGAGGTAGCAGAGCGGCTCTCCTGGCTGATGTTCCCCTGAAGAGCACAAACAGTTCCCAGCAGCTCGATTCCTCCCATCAGGGCTCAGAAAGCATAATTTTTCTTCACTAATATATCTTTTGTTTGATGAGCTGTCGATGGCAGGAGGATTTAATCTCCCATACCCTTGCTCTCTCCCAAATCCACTAAGGTGAAGGCACTTTATTACAGAACCACTCAGCTGTCCGTTTCTATCGATCACACCTTGGCATGGGTGACCTTGGATCGATAGGCTACCGATTATTTAGTGCCCGTTTGCCCACATCAGATGCCAGCAGGGCAGGCAGGGGGCTGCCTGCACCCAGCCTCTGCCTGCAGCGAGAGGAGCCCAGCACAGCTCCATCCCCAAGAGCTCACAGGCGGCAGCAGGGACCCACAGCCAGTCTCCAACACCAACTCAAGATGCCGGGGTTTGCCATCTGCGTACAATTGGTCTCTCTTTCAAGTGGATTCAGGCCTTGGGTTTGATGCTTCCCAGTTTAAATGCCCATGCCCTGCTCCCGGGGTCCAGCCCAGGCAGCACCGCTCTGTTCCAGCGCGGACCCACCCTGGCTCTGCCCACAGCCCCTGGGCAAGCTCCCACCCACAGCTTGACCTCTCCTACCCCAAGATCCCCATCAGGAAAAGGGCAGCGAAACCCATGACAGACTCGGTGATGCGCAACGGTGCTCCTCAGCCCAAGGGCGGAGGCGATTCCCCCCTCACTTTGCTCTCAAGCCAAAACCCCTCTCTGTAACTACCTGATGGTTCATCTGCCTCCAAGAGATGTCCCCTCCAACCAGCTACTGCCTTACTTTTTAATCAAATCCTTTGCTTCCCTTTCCCTTTAGGAGCCAGAGCCATTTTTCTATTACATACTGATTGATCAAGCCTTCGCGAGCAGGCTGTCAGCATCTTCTTGATACTTCATTTCCAATCCCCACACAGCAGCCTGCTGGGCTGAGCCCATTCGCTCCAGCAGCAGCAAACAGATACATAAATGCACGCAATTAAGGAAAGAAGGCAGGGGGAAAATTGATTCTACTTTTGATTTTATGGCCCCAGCTCCAAACCCTGTATCAAAGAGAAGGAGCAGCCAGCGTTAACCCTGAAACATGTGAGCAGAGGAGAAGGAGGATACAGAGGTGAGCCCGTAATGTTGCTCGGTGCCAGGAGAAAGACACTCCATCCTTGCACTGTGCAAAAAAGCAGGAGAATAGGAGAGTCTCCAGGGCTCCAGCATACCTTGTGCTAATGAGTTGTTTTCCACTGTAAGAAACAAGGAGAACAAGCCCAGATTCTGCTATACAAGAGCTGTGGCTACAACAGGCCAAAGATCAGCCGCCCCCAAGGAGAATGCCAACAAGATGGTAAAAATGTGAAATTAAACCCTCCTTTCCCTTCCTCCCTATCGCGTGGCAAATTAAATGATGCTGATGTATGCACATGTGACTAGAAAAGGCACGGCGGTCCCTTGCCTGAGCTTCCCCCACTGCACCCTCCGATGACCCAGGCAGGCTGGTAGCTGCGTGCTGGCCCCTGGGAAGCCGGGACGGGGCGCCCAGGGAGAAGCGATGCCCAGGGAGAAGCGATGCCACGTTTCAGCCCCCTGCCCCATGCTGGCTCTGGTCGCAGGGAGACCGGAGATGGTTTTGCTCCCCCCGCGTGCCAGGTGGCCAACAGTCCTGGGACGGGAGCTGTTTGTACTGCAGCAGCTCGGATGCAAAGGGAAGACCTGAGAAAATTAACACTGAAAGCAGCTCCACAGCTCCCTCCTGCCCATCTCCTGACAGCAGCCAGCAAAACAGTGTTGTACCAGCAAGGGGAGAGGAGAAAATACATGTTTTCTCCCTTGCTGTCTCCCTCCTTTCCTTTCTTTTCAATTATCCTCTGCTAAGCCGCTGCGGTGCTGGCAGTCGGGGGACTCCATGCCCTGGCCCACAGCAGGCTCCTGGGCTCGCAGCAGCCTGGGAAGCAGCTTTGGGAGGGTGGGTTGTGCCCACGCTCTGCATGACGGACCCAGGACACAAGCCCACCTGCCCAAGTGACGCGAAACCCCCACGTCAGGCTGAGATAGGGGCTGAACAAGTCCATCCTCACTGCTCCGTGACCAAGTCCATCCTCACTGCTCCGTGACCAAGTCCCATCCCCTCTCCGAGCACAAGCCAGGGGGGTGCTGGATCAGGCCACATGCTCCCCCCAAACCCATGCTTTCCCTGCTGCCGGCGGGCGGCTCGCTGCTCCGCAGGCTGCTGCTGCTGTATCACCCGCTGCCCGCTGGCAAAGAGCTGCCTTATCTGTGCAGGCACGGGAGAGCAGGGCTGCCCTGCCTATCAGCGATCAGCGGATTACCAGGAGCTTATCAGTTTATTAGGGGACAAAAGACACTTAGCAGAAGGGTTCTGAGACAGTGCGAACGGCTGATAAGAAACAGCCCGGCTTCTTAGACACGCCACGTCTGGCACATCACAGGCTGCGGGACCGCGTTACAAAATAAGTAAGTGCACCGAGCGCTTTGGGGAACCGATAGCGCTCACGAAAGTCTAACAGCACTGCCTTGATGTATGGGGGGGACGGCTCACTCTCAGCGCCGGCCGCTCGCCCCTCCGGCAGCCCGGCTGTGGGACTGGGCTCTCCAAACCCGGGCTGGCTACCTCCTCCTCCTCTGCTGCAACCCCTGGCCTGCTGGCTGCACCGCCGCGATGCTCAGCCCTGCCATCTCTGCGCTGTGCTACGGGCTCTGCTGTGCTCCCCAGCCAGGGTATTTGGGGTTCCCAGGTGGGGCGGCAGTGGGACAGGCAAGCATTTACGATGCTCAAGAGCAAAAAAAAAAACCAGGGTGGACGAAGCGCCAAGGCAATGCACATGAACGCATCGGTGGAAAATACCCAAGAGGCTTTAATTTTCCTTCCAAAGTTTCAGACAACTCCAATTGCTTCTACTCCTCTTTTTTTTTTTTTAATTCTATTCCTTTTAATTAACAACGTAATGGAACTCAGTCTATTTGCAATCTATTCTGGCAAGAAACAACCCTCCCTGGACTCCAAATGGCCTGACTAATAGGGTTAGAGGCTGTAAAAAGCGCAGGACAAATTTTTAGCTTCCTCATATTAATTATCTTCTCTGAGCAACATGACCACACCGCTACACGGAGCGGCACTCAACCGCAGAGGCTGCCAAGGGGACGCGCAGGGACAGGCGAAGGCTGGCTGCCGAGGGGGAACACGCTTCGCCTGGTCACACTCGTTGAGTTTCGAGGCTTCAAAAAAAAAAAAAAAAATCTGAATTTTCCCCTGCAGCACAGGATGGATTGAACCCAGGGCAGGCTGGCTTCACGCCCCTCAAGCTCCCATAACACACAGCCCAGTGTGACCAGTGCTGCTGGGCATGGGAAATGGGAGAAAGGAGGTGCGGAGGGGCTGGGAGATGGGCAAGCTGGTGTTTTGCCACTGCAATGGTAAGAGGGGAACATGGATAAATAGGCTGACAGCTAATGCTATTTAGAGACAGACAGACACAGCAGGTAAATAATGATAATGATCTTCTAACGAGCCTGCATCTGCACAGCACCTTGCCTCCAACCGAATCCTAAAATGCTTTATAAAAAATAAAAAAGTCCCAACACAATCCCCCAGCCCTTTCCTCTTTTAGAGCCTGAGCTGAAGGTGTGGTGGGGAAATACTGATCCATTCCTGTGCTCCGCTGTGCCCAGCTCTGGGCCAGGGCAGCCTGCGCCCCCAGGACCTCTCCCACACCTCATACCGGGACACGGAGCAGTTTCCAACCAGCCCCCAAGGCCCCTGCCTTTAGGAAAAGCCACTCCTGCACCACATCCTCCAGTTTTTTCCAGCCAGTTGCCTCCAGGTTCTGGGAACCATCATCTAGGACCTCTTGGGCTGTTTCTTTTGGTATGCGACCTGAAAATGAATGCTCTGATCCAGCCCTTGGTTTTGTCCCAGACTCAGAGCAGAAGCTTTCAACGTAGCTGTTTTAGGGCTACCTCCAGGGCCCAACCATCCCACAGGTTAATCACCATTGTAAACCTGAGCTGTTATTACCTCTCTGTAGGCTGAGAATATACGTGTTGCCCCGAGCTGTGTTCTCAAAGCACTTGTCTCCATAGACCTTTGGGGTAAAAGGCGACTGTTCAGGACTATTTCTTCCAGTCCAGCTCTGCTCTAATTTCCAACTCTATTTGTTCTATTGAGTGGTTATCAAGTTAAAAATGCAAGGACTATAGATTTCTTTCCAGCTTAAATATCTGAAAACAAGTGTGCTAATGAGCAATCTGACCACCATAAAAATGATTACTGACAGCACTTCAAGGACCCAACTTTACTGCCTTTAAAACCACTAACAGCAGCAGAATACAACTGATTGTCCCAGAGCCATCAATCCAGCCTTGGCCAAGGGGAATTTCTAGATGAATGCTTGTAGGAGAAGAAAACAAGCAGAGAGGAAGAAAGAAAAGCCAGGAATCAAATCATCTCTTGCCAAAGCAGCTCAAATCCTTCTACAACTATTGCATGCTTAAGAAAGAGGCCAAGGGGTAAGATTTTCAGATGCTCCTAAATCTCTTCCACCACTGCAACTCAGCACGGCAGAGCGTAACACTCCAGTTGCTTCCAAAGACCTTCTCAACGGCCATTGCCATCCCTGCAGCATTCAAAGCGTCTTCTAACAACGCCCAGTACAAGATCTCAGGGTCTCATATCAGCTGTGGGTCTGCTGATAGGGCAGATATCAGCCATGGGTCTGCTGACCCCAGCGCAGCTCCTGGCAGGGTCTCCAAACCAGGGGGTCGCTAGCACATAAAAGGACGGTGTGGGAGTCTGAAAAGAGGAAGGAGACCCAAGAGCTTTGTGTCGGTGGGAAGCTACATTAAACCAAGGAGGGCTCACTGAGCCCCAGCTCTCATTGCCAGGAGAAAGAGAGGTTTCCACAAACAAGCAATCCACGCACACGTGATCTGGATCTAGGACGGAGATTAGCAACACTGTGAGCACACGCAAGCTGAGATTTATAAAGTCACTCCCTGCAAGGCAGATGAACATCTTAATCTCTTAGACCACTTTTAATAAAAACTTGACATTAAAATGTGTTTACACATTGTTTTGTATTCGCTGGGGACTTGTGGCTTCAGTCCCTGGCTGCCGTTCCCTGCGGTCGCAGAGGTGACCTGGCTCTTGGCTGGAAAGGCAGCTTCACCCTTGCAGCAATGCGAATGTCGACAGGCTGCGAGGGAAGATGGGGCAGGAGGCAGGGTGCTGACAGAAACCAGAGACCCGGGTTTGGGGTTTTACTGCGCAGGTTCAGGGCAGATGCTTCATGCAGCTGAAGATGGGAAGGAGGCTGTTACAGGCAACGATGGACGCACAAACAAGGCAACACCACTTCCACCTCCTTGGCCCTTCGGGCTCACTCTAACCCAACAGGACTGGCTGAAAGCCACGGTCTCCAAAAAGCAGAGACAAACCACCCACTCCTCGCAGCTGAGGGCTCCCAGGCAGGTTTGGGAGCAGGACCAAGAGCAGGGGAAGAGGCTGGCCTTGCTCCCAGCCCCTAAATTCACCTGACCCCCTGCAGACGTGCAGAACGAGGATGATGCTAGTGCTGCTCTCCCACGTGTTGGCTCTCCTGTCCCATCCAAGTGTGAGCTCTGCATCCTCCCAGCACCTGCGACAATGGGGATTTGAACTTCTTTCTCATAATAAGCCCAAGCCTTGAGTTGCTTCTCTGTTCATATGGACAGGAGGAAAAGGGTGCAGATAGCCAGAGACTGCCATCAGCTCGGCACCTCCCCCAGCTCCATATTAAGAAAAAAAAAAAATTGCTTAAACCGAGCAGGACCAGCCCCAGCAGTGCCAAGAGCATCAGGCCACAGGATCTGCAGCCCTTGGTACCCTAAAGCCAGCCCTAACCCTGCCCCAGCCCCAGCCTAGGACGCTTCCTCAGCACAGACAGGGTTGTCCACGGCATCCAACACTCTGCCTTCAAAGAGAAACTCACAATAGGGCATTTTAATCACTAATAAGCAATCCAGAGTCTGTCTTGTCCCAAACCCTACCAGGCTGACGCAGAAGCATAACAGAATCGGAGGTCGATGAGGAAAGCACGTAGCCCTTTGAGGCTCCTGAAGCCAAGGAGCCTAACTGGAAAGGCTGCTCTGAACGGCCTGACAGCGACAACAGGCATTGCTGCTTCAAGGGAGGGAGGAGCAGAGATAAGACAAAAGCCAGGCACCAGAGTCAATCCCAAGGAAAACTGGGGTGGGGGGTCCATCACCACCTTCTTGCGCACCAAGCAGGAGCGGTGCCTTACTCCATAGTCACCGTCCCTGTGCTCCGCAGTGCTGCAGGGACCCTACTGACCCAGGCACAGCCAGAGCCTCAACAAGGGCTTGTACCTCCTGGAGATTTCCTCCTACACCCTCCCACACCCACCAGGCAACCAAGCTAGGCTTGGCAAGTCCTAAGGAAAAAAAAAAAAAAAATCAAATCATAGAGCTACTAGGATACAGACTTCAGCTTTGAGGTATTTAACAAAATCCTGCCCTTTTCCAGTGCCTGGTGACTGATGTTCCAGTTTATGCTGCCCATCTGTTAGGATATAATCCTTACTGGGGAAAAAAAAAAAGGAATAAAAAAAATCCTGCACCATTTAAACACAGTATGGAGATTTATTTCATATGCCCCTTTGTTCCTCTAATGATTGGCCCTCTTAGGGTGCTGCTTTGTTTTTGCAAACAACCACCTATTCTCTCTCTGCCATCATTTTACAGCCAGTAAAAGGGAGAGGTGCCAAAGACAAAGTTATTTAACGTGTAGTTCTAACATCCTCTGGAACAGACAGACAGGAGGGACAGAGCCAGCACGAGGCCATGATCCGAGCACAGATGGGATCCTCTCCCCGCGCCCTGGCACGGTCAGCAGCTCCTGCGCTGGCACGGGCAGGGCTGGCTTCGCCCGGCACCGCAAGGGCTGCCACGAGGATTCTCCCTGGGAGAGCAGAGCATTTTTAAACCTCTCAGGAGCTGGAGCAAGCCTGGAGCCTGCTCACAGGAGGGGAAAGGGTGGGCATTTTCTGAGGGCAGGCCTTGGATGGCAAATCAAGTTGGTGTTCACGCAGGGAGAGTACGCTCTGCCCTGGCTGGCTGGCTGGGCGCTGCTGCCAGGACTCCGTCTGGGGAGCAGGCAAGACAGCTCGCACCTCCCCTCTTTTTACTGCTGTCACCAGCAAGAGGGAGGAACCAGCTCTGCCTTCTCTCGCCCAGCTTCCCTGTGCCAAGATACCGATGTGTCCCATCCCCTCCTGCCAGCCCTGAACAAGAGGAGACCCACGGGCTGGTGGGGAAAGCAAAGATGCATCCTACAGCTGCTAGGTTACAGGGAACATGCTGGCCTCATCCTCTGGTCCTGGACACCGCAGGGCAGCAGGCAGCGCTGCTGATGCCCATGTCCCCAGGCAGGTCCCTGCCAGGTCCGTTCGCTCCAAAATCAGGGCAAGGAGGCATATGTGAAGGATGCAGGAGGGTGCTCGAAGACGGCACCAGTGACTCAGCCACCTCCTGCAGCCACACTCGAGATGAGGTCTCTTTCTACTCCAGAGCCAAAGGGACTCTCTGCCTTGCTGACAGCATGAACATGACACAACAGCACAGGCACATGCACTATTCAAAAGGTTTTCCTCCTGGGAAAGATTGAACGAGGCCAGAATTGCAGGAGGAGGAGGAGGCGGGAGCCACCTTAACCCCAGATTCAAGGCATAAGCAAGAGATTTCCGTGCTGGCATCTGGGCCACGGCAGACAGATGGAAGCAGAGCTGGTTTGAGACACAGTTCAGGGTCACGTCCTGGGTTTGTCACTGATCTCCTGTCCCTTGGCTTCGCTCTTATCCTTTGTCTACCCATCTCATCCATTTAGATTGTAGCATCTTTCACATCTGCTAAGAGGGCATCCCCCCCACTATGGGCAGCTCCAGTTTAAGAACACCTCATCGCTGTTAGGACCGCTGGAATTGAATCGTTAGTACAAATAAAAAGGAAAATAAAAGGGAGGGGGAAAGGCAACAACCTTCCCACTGGTTTCCTACCCATCCTCAAGAGCCCGGCACCTGCAGCAGCCAGTCCGCCTGCAGAGGGTCACGGTCTCTGTGCGGCTCTGCAGAGCTGCAGAGGTTTCTGTCCTGTGCAATCAGCCAGGGGCAAACAGAAAGTTCCCAATCCCAGAGAAGCAGCAGCACACAGCAACCCAGCCTGACTCAGAGGAAAGATCAGAGGGCACGCTAGGATACAGAAAACACACTCCTGGCTTCAGATGAGTTAGAAGTGAACCACAAATTGCTAAAACCATTGCAGGGGATGAAAGCAACTTCACTACTCACTAATTGGTGTTCAAAAGCAGCCCGGCTTTGAGGATAGGTTTTGCAAGAGCCACCGCGGGCATTCTTGCCCTGGCAATTCCAAATCAGGTTTGCTGTAAAACCCTCCTGCATTTGTAAGGCTTGCTGCCCAAGCCCTGCGCTCCTGCTGGGATCTGAAAGCCAAAGGCTGATCTTGCTGGCTCCGATCAGCAACCTGTAATGGGTATCCTGCCATGCGAAAGCAAGTTACTCTGGCTGCTTTGCAGAAGGCACGCAGGGAGCCAGCTCCTCCGCTGGCACTTATGGCTGGCTCGACAGGGCCAGTGGGACCAACAAATTGCAGCCACCAGACCTGGCTGACACAGGTACAGAGGAGCCCGCACTGACAAAGCATGAAAGGGCTGTTTTTATACAGTCTCCTTCTTGTCCCTAAAGGCTGAGAATCCAATCCCAAGCACTTTTCAAATGCTGGATGAATGCTGCCCTCACACCCAGCACAGTTCATGCCCAGCACGCAGGGTAAGGAAAAGTTAAGAGCTAGGGAGGTTAAAGCATTTCCCCTGGGTCCCAGCAAGTACAAGGCACTGCCCTGCTCTGCCGAACAGGGCTAATCCAATCTCTCCTCCTCCCCTACCCTTACAGCCCAGGTCCATAGCTTCCTG
This sequence comes from Balaeniceps rex, assembly GCA_013401315.1. Lineage (NCBI taxonomy): Eukaryota > Metazoa > Chordata > Aves > Pelecaniformes > Balaenicipitidae > Balaeniceps > Balaeniceps rex. Next base: position 100,466 of record VYZW01003126.1, on the reverse strand, counting down.
CAACGGGCTGGGAGAGGACGTAGCAGGGAGCTGCACAGCACCTCGAGCCCTTTGCAAGTCCAAACTCTCAGCCCCCTGCAGCTGGGTTTTGCAGAGGAAGGACAGAGCGTGACAAGGGAGCAACCCACGCACATCAGCAGGGCACAGCTTGCGAAGCCCTCCGAGGGCTCTGGTCCAGGCCACAGGGAGGAGGGGGGGGACAGAGACGGGGAGGGAAAAAGACACACTTCCTTCTAATAAAACACACAGATTTTATTAGCTAGAAAAGTCAAATGGCTGTGCAGGAGAGTGAAATCCAGGGAAACCTGCCCGCACTGGACAGATGTAAACTACAAGCCACAAAAGCACCAGAGTCCTTGACGCACCTCCCAGATGGACGCAGAGGATGACTCTGCTGCTCGTCCCAGCAGCTTCTTTCCATTTAAATTACCCAGCCTCTGTCCAAAAGAGGTGCCATGTACCCCGAGGCTGTGTTCTTAGACCCACCTCTTGCAACTCCATTGGCAAAACCCCAATTACACGTGGCACTGTTCACTGCCATCCTTGGGAAAAGGCTGGGAGCAGGTCGCAACCGAGGTCTGTGTTTATCCAACTCAGAGGCTCTCCAACCTACAGAAGTTTTTCCCCAACAAGAAGCTTCATGCAGAGCTGCAGGCTGCTCCACACACAGAAAAAACTCAAGGTTGGTGTCCCTTTTGCACATAAAGCTGTGTCGCATTGAACAAACAGCGGCACAGAGAGGGGAAAGAGAAATAAAAGCTGGTGGACCCAGAAGGATCACTACAACACCACACTTTCTCTTGACTCTTTGAGCATTGGTTTTTAACAACTTCCCTCCCCATCTCAACCCAGAGCAATTCTCTCCTCTCCCCCTGCGCTGCGGGCTCTGACAGTCTCTAAGTCATGTACCACGGCCAACGGAAATCGATTCGTGATGAATCAGGCAGTTCATTGGCAACACGGATTGCCGCTTTTCACAAATACTGCTTGGAGATCACGCAAATACACCCACCAAGCAAAACACTTCAGAGAGCCTTCGCAAGCAATTAGCGTCCCCAGGCTCCCGTCGGGGAGTGTGGGACATTAAAGGGAACATGGTCTGCACAAGCACAGAAACTCAGATTGGTTTGTTGACACCGGGAGAGCAGTGTTTTTCTCCTTGCTTGCGAGACTGTTTGCTCCCAGTCCCCAGGGAAGGCCAGAGAAGTCTCACACAGAAGGAGCTGGGTTTCCTCCATTTACACAGTCCGTCTCAGGGGACTCTTTCCACTCTTTGGCTTTGCCAAAAGAAGTACCCATCTTTGATTCTCAGCCCTTCCCAGCACTTCCATGTCAGGCCTGGCCATCCTCACAGCCTCTCCACCCAACGTGCCACCACCCCAGGCGACCAGGCAGCATGGTTACCATCCATAGCAGACAGAAAACGCAGGCATGATCTCAAGCCTGGTCAAGACACCAGCTCCCATCGAGTCCAGAGGGATCGTACATCCTCAAATTCCCTCGCCGCTTTGGGTCTGCATAAGGGACCTGTGCAAGTTTGTCCAGAACAATTGATGGGGAAGGGATGAACCTCCATTGCCTCACACCTTGCTCACCAGTGCTTCAGAGCTCCAGGCCATCCTTTCTTCACCTCCATCAGCTGTTCTGTACCCTCCTGCATCCCCGGAGAGGTGACCTGCAGAGAGCTGGTGCAGGACACCCTGCTGCCCAGCAGGGACAGGGGTAATCATGCCAGTACAAACACTAGGCTGTATAATTAAAGCGCATTTACATCCTAAAGCTTGCACTGCATTGAATGAACTCATTTAAGTCAGCAATGGGTCAAGCCAACAGTAACTTGCCTCCGTCAGACCTGGTGGAAGGCCCAGAGAGCTGCAGGAGGAAGAGAGGAAGCCCTTTTATCCTAATTAAAGCACAACCGGGCAGAGCTCAGCTACCCCCCTTTCCAACACCTTCCACCAAACCGCTTAATCACGGACAAATAAGTTTCTGTAATTACAGCAGGAAGTGATTTATCTTGGGGACCAGGGGTTTAGTAGCATGACCTGAAGAGAAAGCTGGTGTCAGCACAGAGGACAGCTTACTTGCAGGGGGATCTCCGAGTCTCTAAATCCCTCCCCAATCCATTCCAGAGCCAGTAGACATCATGTATATGTGTGCTCAGCAGACCCCACTGGGGACTGTCTGCTGTGTGCTGTCTGGCACCAAACCACCTCTCCAGGAGGGAGCAGGAACATCCCTGGGAAGGGAAGGATCAGCGGCAGGTAGGCAGCCGCCTTCTCCACGCACGGGCAGTTGTGCCCTGGCTGAGCAATCTAGTCCCAAGGCTGTGTCTATTTTTCCCCCCTCTGAAGACAAATGAAGGTGTTTCTTCCAAGCTAGAAGGGAATTTGACCACTGAGCTATCCCAGCTTAAACTTTTTCACGCAGCATTTTTTCGACACAGCCTCAGAGCGCCAAACAGGCCATGGTGGCACTTCTGTCCCCGGTCACAAATACCCAGGGAAAGTGGTGAAAAAGGGCACATGCAGCAGCTCCCCCTTCTCTCTATTCATCGCCTGCTTCTGCAAACAGCTGGAAAAGGAATTCCTCAGCTTTGCTAGGGTCTTGTCTTAGCAACTGCGTTTCAGTCAATATTCATTTGCTGTATGTGGCAACTTTAGTTAGGTACTCAAGAAAACAAACACTCCTGCACCGCACGGCCTGGGAAAAGCAGGTTTTGACTTGGCAACATCTCCAATGACTTGCTGTGGAAAGGTCTGGAGCACGTGCTGCTTCCGCTAGCAACCCGGGGAATTGCGTGCTATTGCCTTCAGTCAGTAAGATCAACATAATGTTTGTTTCTGTGCACGGCGCCGGCAATTTAGACTGAGCAAAAGGGTCTGCAGCCAGCAACCCTAGCCCACTCCTGCTCGATGCTTTATGCATGCGAATAGGCACAATGGCTTCATTCGAAAGCTCAGCATGAGTTTTCCATCTCTAAAGCAACTCCAAGGAAAACAGAGCACAGAATTCATTCATGACAGGCCATCACAGAGTCTATTTCCTAGTCCCCAGCTCAATGTCCCTCAAAATCAAGAAGAAAATCATTTCCCTAAAGCTCTGAGTTTGGAATTAAGTGCCAGATCTTGCAAAGCACTCAGGACCCAGAGCGAATTCAAGGGGCTGAACACTTCCGAAAGCTGCCTGTCCGAAGGCTGCCCCGGACAGACAGGCTGCTCGCAGCCACCAGTGCTTTCTCTGGCTGCCGCAGAAGCACACTCTGGCTTTTTACTACAGTCTCCCCTTTTTTGCCTAGAGCCTCTTTGCACCTAACTTTTCAAGTTACAAGTGAGGGACAACGTGCCCTGAACTCATCCCTGGCTGGGCCAGCTGGTATTCTTCAGAGCAGCTCCTCCTTTCCAATTTAAAAGGAGGAGAAAAAAAAAAACAAACACCACCAAAAAACCCCCAGCACATTGTCGCTGTCGTGCCAACAAGCCCCCATGAAGACAAGATGCTGCTCTCATAGCTACTGCATACGTGCGAGGAAGGGAGCAGAGGCCAACAGAGCCTACATGCATCAAACCATCTCACGCTTTGGACGTCTCCGCTGATCATCCATGAGATGATCAGACGTGGGATCTGTTACTGCCTACCAAAAGCTGGGTACGTGGTCTTGAGCCCAACACAGCTCCCAGTAACAACTCCTGTTCCAAATGCATATAGTAGGTGGGACCGGAGGAAAACGGAGCTGAAACAACTGGTCGGACGGTGCAGGCAGTCCGCAGCCAAGGCAGGGTTAGAGCCAAGGACTCCCGTCCCAGCCCCACGTGGCTGCGGTCAGCCAAGTGTCAAGAAGCGAGAGCTCATGAGGGAAGTTTCTGAAGTGCGTTTATCAAAGCAAGCTGGATAAATACTGCCGCTGCTTAACAGTCCTCTCGTAGGCATTTACAAACCCAGGCACTTGAACATGAGGAGTTTATCTGGCAAAGCGCTTTCTTCTGCGCCGGACGCTGCTGGGAGTTTTGCAATGCGAGTCACAGGCGGCGAGGCAAAATGCAGCTCAGAGGTTCTGCCAGATCCAGAGCAACAAGCAGAGCAAAACCTGACACCAGCAATGCTCACGGAGCCTGCGTACGGGCATTACTGGCACCCACCACCACCACGCTCCCCAAGAGATGGATAAACCCTGGTTTCGCAGCAGGGAGAGAGAAGCAGCTCCACAGAAGTGGGATTAGAGCTGCAGACCACCTCTCCTGGCAGGTTTGCACAAAGGGCTGAGCAGGGTCTTGGCTGCACACCCTGGAAATCCCTGCAAGTGGCAACCCACGTGCTCGGTGGGGAGCAGCTTGGTCCTTTGGATTAAACTGGCAGAAGCGTTAAAAAAAAAAAAGGAGAGAGAAGAGATCAGAAGCCTCTCTTACATCCAAAAGCAGCAGGTTTATGCACTTTTGGAAGCACTTCCTCTGAAGAGCACACTAGATCAATACATAGATAGAAAGCACAAGCAAAACACAGTCAGTAGTCCCTTGTCTTATTCCACACAGGATCACGTGCAAAAAAACCCAGCACCAAAACCCATTACAGTCAGGAAAGCAGAGCAGGAACAATGAATGCTTGATTTCCCATATTTTATTTTCCCCATCAGCAACTTCCAGATCAAAACCACTCAGTTTACAAGCAACAGCAAGTGCATTTTGCCCTCCCGCCCCCGCTCAGGCTGGGGTCTGCAAGTCAAGCGGAGCTCTTCCCACTTCATACAGCACCAAAGCCCCAACGCGAGATCCTCGCACCAGAGCTGCGTTTGCAACAGCTTCGTTAATGCACAGGGCAGGGGAGGCTCTGTCTCCCTCCTCTGCTGCTGCAAGCCACACTGCAAAGAAAATTAAAAAAGAGGGGGAAAAAAAAAAAGAAAACTTCATTTGCCTCACTCGGGATGACTCCCTGAGTCACCCTTGTTACGGAGCTGGTCCTGGGGACCCCGGCACCCGATGCTTTAGCCACAGCCTCTCTGCGGTAGGGAGGACAACCCCTGCCTCCACGCTCTGTCCAGAACTGGGACCAGTGCAGGACCTGCACATTAATTAAAAGTTAATGAAGAGGATCAGAGTGCAGGCATCAGTGCCCTCTATCGGGACCAGTCAGAAGGGCTCGTGGGGTGGTGCTGGGCATCCTGTGCAGCTCCCAGCAGAAGGGCTGGATGTACCCAGGCTTGGGAAGCCCGGGCTGGTGCAGGATAGGTGTGATACCTGCTCCGGAGGCTGGCAGGCAGCGTGCCCTCCCCGGGCACTGCACCGGCTCCTTCCTCCCAGCTCCCCCCACTGCCTCCCCACACAGCCCTGTCCCCAAAACCCTGTGTTTAAGACTTCTGCCATCAGGCAGTAGGAAATCAAACGGTCTTATCAGAGAGCATTAGGACTAACACACCTTGGCCCACTGCCTCGCTACCGAGCCATGCTCAGTGCCTCGCCATCTCCTCGGCAAGGCACCTCCGTGGCTCTGAGCTGAATAGAGTTTGACAGTGCTCAGGAAAAGAAGATCCCAAGGGAAAGGAAAGGAAGGGGGAAGGTGGGCTTTACAATTTATAAAACCACTTTCAGTTTGACTGCATTAGCTTTGCCTTAGGCTCCAAACATGATGAAAGCCAGCCAGCAAGAGAGGGGGAGTGGGGAATGGGGGAGGGAGAGAGGGAATGGCAACGAAGGAGAAAGCTGTAATTGCAATTGCTGGAATTCACTTTTAATGCTGGCTGCTGAATACAGTAAACACACTCTCAAGTCCAGGGAATAAGCATTGATTTTTTTTGCAAGTGTTCCAGTGAAAAGCTTCAAATCAACCCTGTGCTGTCAGACACTTTTGCCTCTTGGCCTCCAATTACTCGCTCTCCACATCCACCCCTTCCCTTATCTCACCTTCGCCAGGCACACCTGATGCTGAAGGAGCACTATTTTACCGGGTATCCCGCCCTGCGCCAGCGAACGGGGCTGGGAGGAGCCGGAGGGGTCCATGAGGAGCCAACGCGGCACGAACAACATGTGAGAAACTTCGCCTGCAAAGCGCACGTGGGAGCTGGAGACAGCCAGAGTGTGGAGAGCGCGCGTGTGTGTTGGGGGTGTTTCTTCTTCCTCGCAGCTCCATGCACACGATGGGAAATGTTCTGAAGGTTCAGGCAAGCTCTGCGTGCACACACACACACACGCTCCCTGGGTTGGGCACAGGGCACACAGGAGCTTTTTGGTTTTTTGAACTGAACCTTCAGAGACTGCTGCACAGAACACCAAGGACTCTGTCCCAGCGGGAGCCTCCTCTCCCACCCACCTCCCAAAAAGTCCTCCAGCTCTCCAGGTGCCACAGCACCAAGTACGTTCCCAAAGCTTCATTTTTCAGTGATGGCCAAGCCAAGGCAAAAGACTAGATTTTCACTCCAAGCATTTGTAGGCTTACTAGTAACATTCGGTCTCTCCCAAGTTTCTCAGAGGCAGAAGAGCTGCATATGGTAACACAAGCGTGGCCAGCACTTCCCCTGCTCAAATAATACAGGTCCCAGCAAGTCCTACCAGCTGCAGGGTCCCAGCTGGCAAGCTTCAAAGCAAAGGAAAAAAAATTTCACTTAGCCAGGGAACAACTCAACACTCATCTTGTAACTGCTGTAAAGATTTTACAATAAGCGTGGCATTGACTTTGATTGTCTCTCTGTGTCTAATTCAGGAAGATAAGATGTGCGAGAGAAGAACCACTCACGAGCGATTTGTTGTAGGGTTTTTGATGCTTCCTAGGACTCTACCCCTGGATTGCAGCATTTTATTAATCTGCTTCAAGAACAGAGGAAGGAATATTAGGTAGAAAACAAATATAGATTGTGCAATAGGGACAGCAAGCCCCATCATCACAGAGAACGAGACACATGCAGTCTCCTATAAACTCAAGGTGAGGCAAAGCTGATTATTTGCCATGTTTTAATTCCAGGTGAGCCTCAAACAACCACTCCTCTGCTCCCACAGCAAAGGGACAGCTTCAGCTCCCCATGCTCATGACGTGCTCTCGACATGTTCTCATACTGTAGAGGCAAGGTTGGACAGTGCTCTGCCAGGGAAACGCCACCCGTCGCCCGCCCACGCAGGAGCGCAGAGCTGTCCTCACGTCACGCATACAGGAACCCATCAAGTGCATCCCACTAGAAAGCCACAGCTGAAATTCCCTAGGACAAAACTGGGCTCCATGCTTCTCCAAAATGAACATTGATGGAAGCAGACACTCGTATCCCATGGGCTCCTGCCACACGTGCTCTCCCTTTTCCTGCCTACCTGTTTGTCCCACACGGATCAAGACCTCCTGGCACAGAGAATTTGCTTTCACATACCTAAGTACAAACGTGAGTAGTGACACGACCCTCAGCTATTCACAGGCTAGACATTTCCTCCTGACAGCTCCCGCATTCACCCTCAAATTATATGTACTGAATGTGACCGCTAAGAATAATCACGGTATTTGTAGTGCTGTGTTAGGCACCAAATTATGTATAGGCAAAGCGATTAGTACCACTATTTTCTATAAGGCAATTTGCAGCAAGCATAGCGTCTTCTGACTCCCCAGCCAGGAGCAGCATTGCGTGAAATCTTCAAAACCAAATATGTTATCAGAAGTCTCAACAGCAGAGCTCAGAGGGGGTTATAACATCCTTGATAGTTTTTAATTCTTCTCACCCCACCGCCTTTCCTTTCTGTCCCAAGTGCCTTCTACTTCGAGCTTTGACTGCACATTGCTGCAGCCGAGTTGTGTATCTCGCACCTAATGGCATAAAAACTTCTGCTGACTACCACCTGCAGATAAAAACCTTTTAGTAAAGTTTCTTTACTAAAAATCAAAATCAACTATCCATCTCAATTCCCCATCCTACAAGCCTTCAGTCTCAGTTTCACATTCAGAGTCCTGTTTCCCAGGAGGAAGCCAGAATATGCTCAAACCATACACAAAATCCGTACCTTTCAGTGTTACCAGAGTCTCATCATTCATAAGACCTCTGGGTCCAGGTCCACCCAGTGTCTCACAACAGAAGCTCAGTGCTGCAGCAGGTCCAACACAGTCCCAAACCTTTGGCCCTTCATTGTTAACTTCTCTCCCTCCTTTTATCCATGGGTCTTCTCCAAAAAGCCAAGCACCCACCTTCTAAAGCCTGCCAAGTCTGAGCAAGAAGGCATTCTCCTGTGCTGCGCCCTTAGAAATAACAGCTCTAACACAGTAATTAGCACAGCCAAACCAAGAGGGAGATTACTTTAACGGCAGATTGTCCCATGGGGTAGGAAGAAAATACCAGAACTTCTTCCAGGGAGATGAGGAATCTCAGTCTGGGGGCCAGTGAGCAGCGTGTACCAATGGTGGAGAAGACAGGGTGCAGCAACTGCGGGGAAGGAAGCAATGAAGCTTTGGAAGTAGGGGAGCAGGAATGCTGGTGCCCTTGATAGCTCTCCCTCCAAGGTTGATGGAGCTGCCAGGAGGTACAGCATGTTCTCTCCTATTGATCTATCAATGTCTGCTTTACAGAGAAGGGATTACTCACTTCTGATAACATAGCAAGGTTGCCACTGATGAAAATCAATGGATCTGAACTACCCAGCCTTCATTTAATTAGATCACGCTGTAAATACATCGGGAGCAGAGGAGAGACATTCTCCACGACCACCTCTGCTCTGTGTTCCTCTCCTCAGTTTTAGACAAGAATCTTCCTGGGATTATCAAGATAAATGGACTCAGCCAACAGACTTTTACTGTCTGTTCTGTAGCCAAAGAAAAGAAAAGTGTACTTCTCCATCACCTTGGTCCACAGCTGGTAAAGCCAGCTAGGAAGAGAAGGACGCTAGAGATGTGCATGCAAATTACTGGCAATTAGCTCTGTGGGAAGGTGGATTGGCTTAAGACTGAGTGTGAGATCGGGCAGCTTTTTACAAGCTAAATAAGCAACAAGCAGTTTGAGAGAGATTTCTCCCCCTGTTTACAAGGCCAACAAAGGCCAGGTTAATTAATCTCTCTTTCCAGTTGCCCTTCTCACTAGGGCTTGTTCTCCACTTTGAGCAAAGCACCCGAGACAACTGCTCAGATCTCTCACATTGCAGGGTGATGAAAACAAAGGCACAGATGAAAACTGCTTTAGAGCTTAGCCTCTCAGAGAAAACAAACGTGCCCGTGCTGTAATTAGGACTAGGCATGCGAAAGAGAACCAGATCTTTGACTGGTGCTTAACCAACAATAGTAAATAAAAATAACAGCAATCTCTTCCCACATATACACACACAGAAAAAAAAAGAGGCAGGCCTATTTTTCTGAAGCTCGCATAAGAGGCTGGTTCATCTCTCTTGATCCTCATACAAAGGCAGATTCCCACATTGTGGTTCTGTGCATGCTTAAAACCAGCAGCAATGCCATATCAAACCCAGACATTCAAACACACACACTTCTCCCCTGGGGAGAGCTTATACACAGCATAGACACGCAGTTATGGTGTTTCATGAATTGCTCAGAGCTATTCAGATCCAACAACCATGGCTGCAATACAGAACATCATCTTAAAGTGGTGGCACAGCCCCCTGCGATGCTCCCAGCCAGCAGCAAGCAGCTGGGTTAGTGACATGCCAACACTTCCATTTGGAAGCTGCCCATGCCGCTCCTCCTCCAGACATGTTTTAAGGCATTTAGTAACAGTGATAAATTCTCACGCGTTTGTTTTAATGAAAAGGTTCCTAGCAATATTTGCTTTAACTTGCCATTAACAGCACAATTAGAGCTGCAAGGCCAAGCTGAACGGTGCCTCAGCCAGTCTTCTCTGCACAAACACTGCCTCCGTCCTCTTCTCTTGAAGAGGCGGCACATCTCAGCTCCTTTCCTAGCACTTGTGCAGATAACAGAAGGCAAAAGCACAGCAGGCACCAGCCCCAAACGTTTCCATGGCCCTGCAGTAGGCCATGAGTTGAACCGATGAGCTGTGGTGCTCTTCTAACGCATCTGGTAAAGGTGTATGTGCAAGTCTCCTGTCTATGGAAGACTTTAGAGAGCTAAAAGTCTCTGAGTTTGCTGGTGGTTTGGTATTAGAGCTGATGGGCAGCGTGATCTATCTGACTGTCCAGAAACATCAGTCAGCATCAGGATTTGCCCTGCCCTAAAAGAACGTCTCTGCTCTCACAAAAACCCTGAAGGACATAATCCACAAGAGGCCAAACAAAACAAGCAGCGGGTCAGAGGGTTGCAAGAGCTCTCCTGGCACAGCTACCTCGGTGGTAGGACAGTCTGCAGGTAGAGCAGGGCTGGCAAACCTTGTCTCACAAGAGACAGGCCACCAACCTGCTGTCTTCCACCTCTTTCAAGGTCTCTCCTCCAAGCATGTCTTATCATGTCAGCCCCAGCACAGCTCTGCAGCACTGTGCAGCCAGTCTTTGTGCAAGAGGCAAGTGCCAAAGTCTTGAGTCACCAGGCTCACATCCCTGCCGCAGCCTGGCAGGTCCCTGCGAGCTGGGGACACAGGGAAGGAGCACAGCCTCCATGCATGCATGCTGCTCCTCAGGATCCAGGCATGATCTCCAATCCACTTGCTAAAAGACCGATGTGTTCCACAGAGGAATAAGACATCATTAGCAACATCTCTTCCTCCTCAGCAGCGGTGACGTAGAGGAATTGCTAAAATATGCTTTTCTCTGGGTTTTCGCGAGGGCTCTGCTGGCAGGAGGACAGGCTGCAACTCCAGGGGAAGAGGCTGTGGAGCGAGGCGTTCATCCTACAGACAAGGGGGCAGAAGGCAAGGGCTGCTAGATCAGGAGTTGTCAGCAGTTTTTAGTTGGAAAGATTATGGCAGTGATTCTCAAGGTAAGGGCTCTCTAAGAAAAAAGGACAAGGGAGGGGAAAAATATACCCTTATTTCTAGATCATCTTATTTCTTAGACCCCTTGTTATCAATTGCTTTGAGATATGGCCGTGGATATCAGCAGGCAACTAGTATTCCTTCATACTGGCTGCAGAACAACTCTAGAACGGGAAAACTGTCCCTGTCCCAGCGACCTCAGTGATTGACTCCTCTTTTTCTATTGCTCCTTATCACAGATAGAGAAAGAGTAAGTGAAGCATGCACTGGAAAAAAAAAAAAAAAGAACAAAAGTCAACAGAAAGACTAAGTTACAAAATAGCACATCTCCAAGACCTTGATTCTTTTCTCAAATACGGTTCAAATTGGCTAATGTGTTAAAAGATTACTGGGGTAGAAAGAGCAGGATAAATGGACAGAATGCAATCACAAGTGCCTCATTTCTCTCAGAAGCTCTATTAATGGGCAAGAAGCCCTTTTGCACATAGATAAGCCCAAAGCAAAGGGTAGCAGTAGGGAAGACAGAAGGAAAATGCCTTCCAGGATCAATGCCTTCCTCGTTCACTGGCAGCTTGTCCCAGGCCTTCTCCAGGCTTCCCCACATCACACAGCCCTCTGCAACGAGGCCAGCTTCCCTGTCACGCATACATAGCAACAACTGATCTGTAAGTAATCACAATGCCAACTCAGCCCTGAACTTCTTCCACTCCTTCCATGTTAATTTCTCTAATTTATTTCTGTAATATCGTTAGTCTCATGACTTAACTTTTCTCTACGTGATTGTAAAGGGGAAAGATCTGGAAATAATTGCACAGGCCATGTAAGACAGGAAATCATTTCACACGTCAAGTTGCAAAGCCCAATTTGATCTGGGGCTGCTCATGCAAATGAACACAAATCAATTGCCTGGGGTATTGACACCATAGGTGGGCGATAGGTGCCTCCTGCTTCAGGCAACGTCAGGACCCGCAGCCACAGTTCCTGGAGCCCCTGTACTGGGAAACGCGTCCCTCGTCCTCGCTGACTTTGATAGAGGTATGCCAGCTGGCATCAGGGGAAGATTTATCCCTTTTCACACAAGCCCATCCTGCGCAGAGCTCGACAGCAGCGCTGGGAACACTAACACCCAGGAGCAGAGTTTCCTTAAGTGGATTCAGCAGACCTGGGCTCAGTTCTCAGCTTTAACAGCCTCTGGCCTTGGATGACCTGGCCCAAAACATGACACAACCCAGTCTGACTAGATTTAGTTCAGGGCTCCACACTAGCACCCTCTGCAACGCTGCTTTCTCCCTCTGAGCTCTTCCAGCCAACGCTTGTTAAACCTCATCACAAACTGTAAACCTCAACCCAGAGTTCCCATCACCGCCTCAAGCACGCCACCCAAGCGTTGTTATATCTTCTGCACAACTCAAGCAAATCATTTAATCTCGGTACCTCATTTCCTCCAAAGGATCGTTTCTCCTCTGTTTCTTCATGGCTAGGATAAAGACTAGCCCCAGCTTTAGGTACAGCGTTTAGTGCTGAGGGTCCCTGGCCACGCAGAGGGGGTCTAGCTGCGATGGCGATGCAAACTGTCTCCCTGCTCCCAAGCCCAGACGAGCCAAGATGCAACAGCCATCTCCCCACAGGAGCTACACCAGCAGCCAATTCATTCCCAAGTGACTTTCACATGAGATACAGCTTCCAAAGGCTAATGACAGCACACGTGCTGCTGCAGCACGCGGAGCTGACCGAATAGCTTATCGCCTTCCCCTCAGCTTATTACACCTCAGCGGCTTTGTATCTGGGAAAAAGGAGCACCGAGAAACCATTTCACTCTGAGCTCTCTAGCAGGGCCCGGCATGGCTTTGAAAGCAAAAAGCTCAGATAGACACAGGCACGGCTTCCTCTGGGTCAGGTGGCTGCTTTATCTCCCCGAGAGGTCTGTGCAGGCAGCGGCAGTGCAGGAGCCCCACGCACATCTTGTCAGTGCAGTTACCAGTCCATTCAGTTCAGCTTTTCACAGGGAGAACACGGTGCCTTTGAAAGATTTCCGATTACCAGCAAAAAGGTCAGGCGGCCCATCAATACTCTGAGCAGGCACGATCCAGGGAGCCACGCAGATGCTCCCCAGTGCACCCCAGGAGAGGAGCCAGCATCCCCACTTGCACAGAGCGGACGCAGACAAGGAGTCCAGCTTTACCCCTCAACTGCTTCGCATTTCCTTGAAGTACCATCACCCGGTTTTGGGGAGGTGCAGGCACAAGGGGAAACTCTTTGCCCTAGGGGGGAAATACGGGAGGCAAAGCTGGGGCACAGCAGCGTAGCTCAGGGCGCTGAGCAGAGGAGTCAGAAGCAGGACCGGGTCCCTCCATCACCCACACGACACCAGGCAGGGAGTGAATCCTGGCCTGTCGCATCCAGAGCGGCTCCTCCGTGCAGCGGAGCTGTGCTCCCTCAGGCGGAAGAGGCTGCAGCTCCCCTCCGCACACTGAAACCAGCTCTGCTGCCAGTTCCTTCCAGTACGTAAAACAAAGAGATGTCAGCTCCCAGTGACAATGAAATTACAGTTTAGGGGAGCCTTGTACCTGCCACGAAACAAAGCCCTGACCCTCCAGGCTGTCTCCAGAGCTCTGCAGATTGCTCAGGCACCATTGTTAGAGATTTTGTTTCTTCTTGTGAACGTGGGAAGAGAGAATCATCCTCAGCCACCAGCAGCAGCAAACACAGACGTAGTGGAAACAGGCTGCAAAATTAATGGAAATGACTTCTTCCCTCTGCGAGGAGCAGAGGGGCCTTCGGCAAAAGGGCTGGAAACTGGGAGAGTCTCCTGCCTTCTTCAGCGAGAGTGCCACGACCTCCAGCATGTCGGGAGAGAAGAGGCTGAGCTGACGCAGCGCCAGCCGCACATCCTGACCTCCAGCTCTGCACATCCCCACGGGACACGGCGCACACCCCGAAGGAGAGAAAGGTGAGAAATGCAGTGCCGTGGCAGGCAGGGCCAAGAGCCCTCCCTGGCCCAGGGCAGCCCTGAGAACCCATCTGGGTCTGGTGCAGTGGAGGGATGGCCGGGAAAGCGAGCTGGGGAGGCAAAGGACTGGGATTTAAGTCAGGTGGGCAGCAAAAGTTCAACCCCATTCAGTGCTCAGTGGGGGTGAACTCCAGTTGCCAGCTCAAGTTAAGCCCTGGCTTTCCTCTTCTTTTAGCTCAAACTCAGTACAGACTTCTTTTTTTTTCTTCCTCTAGTGCAGATCAATCTATGGAAATGAGCTCAAAGACAGGATTGCGTTGTTTGCATGTGCTTTAGAGATGCAATATAAGGCAACTAACGGCATCCTGGAGCCTCAGGCAAACTCCCTGCAGAGAAAACACCAACGTGTTGTAAAGCAGCTTATTAATTTCACAATGCAGACCCCCCCTTGGGCTGAAGGAAAGCGGTGAAGATGGGCCTGGAAGCGGCTGCAGGTGGCATCGCGCGGGTGGGCTCCCCTGCTCCACACTAGCAAAATGGCTGCAACGTCAGCGTGCAGGTAGGCTTCCCTGCACTGACAGAAAGAAGCTGGGCTGCTGTGGAGCATGCAGGGGAAGAGTTTCTAATTAAAATCCCCCAGGAAACTGCTTTGGAAAGAAAAAAAAAAAAAAAAAAAAAAGAAAACAAGGAAAAAAAATCACAATTGCAAAATTCCTGACTGAACCATTTCATTTTCGTTTTATACTACAATAGGAGGAACGCAAACAATAGCTGAAAGGAAACACTCTGATTGTCATGAAGCAAAGTGCCATGTTCATTTTTCATCAAATGAGGATGAAGCCTATTAAAAAAAAAAAAAATTCCATTTCCTCACTTCATTATCTTCCCCCCACAGAAAAACCGTCCCCTCAGGACAGCTCACTGCCAGCTCCGTTCCCAACCCTGCTGCCCTTGTCTGCTGCCCCAGAGCCACTCCGGCCGCTTTCCTCCTGCCTTTCTCCCTAGATCTGAGAGATTTGGGAAGGAAAGGCACAGGAATGGGCAGGTCCCCACCCTGAGGAGCCACGCCAGGCCACCATCCCCTCAGTGCCAGCACCAGCACAAAACAGCCACTTCCCCTCACAAGGCCTGGCCGTGGCACCAAAGCCAGTCCCTGTCAGGCTGGCCATGTCCAGCTACCAACGAAGCACTTATCCCCCTCCACAGTGCCAAAGAAGGGGAAAATGAAGAAAATTTTGGCTGGCATCACTGCCACAAGGACCAGGAGGGCCTCCCTTCCCACCATGGTGCCTGTGGGGGCAGCCCCTTGCAGGGTGGCAGGGCTGGGGGACAGGGCCGGGTGACACCTGTTCGAAGGGGGATTCACCCGGCCGTGCTCACTTACACTGTTACCGTGGTAACACCCGCTCGGTACAGCGTGTGAAACACTCCATTCGCCTATTGATTGAGCCGCCGTCAAATTCAATCACAAGTGAAAATGGATTTTTTAATGCGACTATTAGCTGCTTTTGAAAGGCAAATTGAGTTCAGTTATACCGAGTCAGCCATCAAAAAACAATTTGCCGTCAGCCAGACGGTCCGGTGAGGCACCCGGCCTGGGGAGAGCCGCAGAAGGGAGGAGAGGCCGCTCACCCACGTTTCGGGAGGCCCAAACCAGGAATGGAGGCGAAATCAGGCTTTTTTCTCCCTCAGTAATGCACTGGATGAGGAAGATGAGGTGCAAGGCTGGGGTTTGAGGAGTTAGCGTGGACGCTGCCCCGTGTCTCTGCGATGCAACAGGTCTGGAAAGCCGTCACCTGCCCTGGGGAGTTCAAAGACGGCAATACAAATGATGAGGTTCATCCTGAAAACCCAAGGTGGCCTTCAGGATGAGCAAGATGGAGGCTGTCCCCAAACATCAGGATGTACGAGAGAAGGCAAGACGAGAAGGACACACAACCAAAGCGATCACAACAGGCTCCTGTCCACACCGAGAAGACCAAAGCGAAGCCAAGCCAGCATCGCCCACCTCCATACCACCCCACATCCAACACGATTCAACAAAGCTCATTTCCTTACAGCGGCTGGAAAATAAGATTTTTCCCTCGCTGATCAGGGAAGCAGATTCTCATTACTATGTTAAGTGAGGATCGATATTGCAGCCAAGTCTGAAATCAGCCCCGTCTGGCGAGGTGCTGAGCACACCAGTCTCCCCAGTTTGGGGTTGAGCACTGTCCCTGGGGGGCACAGACAGCGTTGCTCCAGGATGCCTTCACAAGGACCAAGAGGTGGCGATGGAGGAAGGTGGTGGGATAGGACAGAGCAGCTTTTTGCTAAAACTTGAAGCTCGGACAAAACTATGCTAGATGTGGCTGGATTTTCCTGTATACACATATCTATAAGTAAAACAAATCTATATGTAAAAAACACTTAAATATACATACCATATTTTTTTTCTACAGACCTCAAGGACTATAATATAGTCCATTAATTATAAATTCAGTTTTTCAGAAGCTGCGAGAACCTAAAAAAGCAGACCTCAAATAAATAAATAAAAGCCCAGCTTCACTGTGGGGCGCTGGCCTTTCCGATTGTCCTCTCAATCCCATGAGCAAACTTACTCACAGACACTACTAAACACTTGCAAAAGCAGTCCAGGAATTTCTATAGCAGCATAATCCAAAGAGATCTGCTTTCAAAGAGTCTGTGCTTCCTGCAAAGCTCGCAGTCTCAGCTAATGAGAGCTTAACCACATGTTTGCGGCGGATGAAATAGTATCATTTTGCAATTATTATCATTCAAACATTATTTATTTAACCTGCAGCTACATTATATTGACTGCAGAATTGCTGTCATTTTTACTTTTGATGGCTCTCTTATTGAGCTGAGCTTGAGGAATTGTGCTTGGTGTTCCCAGCACAGGAGACATTTTTTCCCCGCACCCTCACCCTCTCCCCAGCCAAACCCAAGTCTCTGCTCCAAAGCTGGTGGTATTTGGTGCTGGCAGCCCCGAACAAAGAGCCATTTACAGGCTTTCCACATCTTTTCCTCTGCCCCACCTTCCTCTACTAGTCGTATTTGGGGAATTAATCCATTCTTGCCATCAATAAAAAGCACCGTGCACCAAAGAGTTCCATATGCCGAAGGACAGAAAGCGGACTTTATGCCACCTTTGCAACCTCCCCAGCTGCTCTGAAAGCTCGTATATAAGAGCTGTAGAGGTGTGGCAGCAGTTGAGGAGCTCCATGCACCCCAGAAAGCCAAAATGCAGAGCTAATAGCTTGCCTTGTGCTAAAAGCCCTTCTCCAAGGGAGGCTGCAGGGAAGAAGCACGGTGGGTCACAGCCACCGTCCCCAGTTTTTGCAGCAAAATAAGTACCAAGGGGTGCATTTCTCAAGATCTGAATGCCAGCAGGGTAAAAGAAAAAAAAAAATCTGCCCTCACTCTCTCTCCTGGCCCTGGTTCTTCTCTCACACCTCCCTCCCCTGGAGCCTAGCAGGATGTATTCACACAACAGGAAATCCAGCAGTCTCCTTTGCCTTTTTCTTTTTTCCTCTCTTTTAATTTTCCCCAAATGTAAAGGATGAAGTCATCTCTCCTCCGGTGATGAAACATCTGCCTGGAGAAGCTTGCAGTGCAACGCAACATATTTTGATCACTGTTACATCTAATTACAGAGAAGAGAAAAATCACAAAGCAGGGTTTGGAATTTTATTTTCCCCAAAAAACACATCTGAAAAATAATAGAAAAGCAGCAGCACTGACAATCGGACCAGAGGCAGCTTCCCCACCAGCCGTGAAAAACAGGACCAGAATACAGACCCCGCTTGGAAAGAGAGAGACTTCAGAGAGTGAGATCAGGGAAAGATGAATTGCCCATGCCAAGGTCACGTGGGAATCAAATCAGAATTTCAGTATCCTCAAAACTAAAGATCACTCAAGCCAGGACAGGGTAATAGGCCTACACGCCCATCCTTTTGGGTTCACCGACATTTATTCAAGGCCAAGTTCTTGCAGATCCCTCACTCTTACTCAGGTTGCCCAGAGAGGTGGTGGAGGCCCCATCCCTGGAAACATTCCAGGTCAGGTTGGACGGGGCTCTGAGCGACCTGATCTGGTTAAAGATGTCCCTGCTCACTGCAGGGGGGTTGGACTGGATGGCCTCTAAAGGTCCCTTCCCACCCAAAGCATTCTATGGTTCTGTGATTCTAATGCACAAGGAAAGGAGGGATGGTGGTGAGAACAACGTTAAGCCTTAATGACTGACTCCTGTTCACAAGTTTCAAGACCAACCAAATACTTGATCTTCAGGAGCCAACATGCAGAGGGAGCAAAGGCTTACTCTCAAAACTGAGAAGCACCGATTTACTGTAGACGGAGGCAGTGATACTGCAGCTCCAGAAGGAAGTCCAGGGTGTTGTAGGGAAGGTCTGAAGGCATTCAGATACAGCTTAAAGCAGGCAACGGCAGTGGCAGAGCCCTCACGTTGGCCTCAATTCCTGAAGAAAGCATGCTGACAATGGGAGAAGTCTCAAAGGCACAGCAGGCATCACCACCCACATCCACTTGGTACTCAGGAGGGGCTGATTGCCTCCCTTGTTTAGCGCTTTGAAAATTTCACTGTGAAACGTTAGTGGGGTGCAGCCTCCAGCCACTCTAGGATGTTGTTCGCAGCAGGAAATAGAGATTTTGGAAGTTCAAAATAAAGCCCTAATCACAATTGTTGCTGTTTCCCTGTCTTGCTCTTCAAGCTCAAAGGGAGTCCATGGCTAACCAGAAACAAATACCACCTCCAACAAGACCTCGCATGGCAAGGAACCAAACACAGACACCTGGGGAGCCTGCTCAACTGCTTCGCTGGAGATATGATGACAGGTTGTTTGTAGCAGCTTACAGAAAGGCAGCGCAAAATAAACAGAAGGCTACCTTCCTTCCACCCCTCTCCCCACTGAATTTCAAGGTAAAACTTGATTTCTTTCTAAACGTTTCAAGTTTCCAGAAGAGGAAAACAAAACAGTGTCTGTGATGAATGGAGTTTGGCAGCTGTTTGGGACAGGTATGGCACTTAAAGCCATGGGAAACTGGCCCAAAACCTTCAGACGCTGCAAGGAAACAAAAAGTTGATGGGAAAGATGCCCACAGACAGGCGGGGGGGTCCCAAGTCCCCATTTTCCTTCACAGATATTTGTCGCCAGCGTTCTGCTGGCAAACCGGCCCCCCATCCATTTTGCCAGCAAGCTCTCTTCTAAAACAATTGCTCAAAGGATCGTATTTGCAGCTTCTTATCCTGCTTGAGCGTGAAGACACACAAGTGAGCAGCAGGTACCTTTCGCAAGAAAACAATGCACACCGGTGTAATCCAAGCTCATCTACATATGAAGAACAGGCTGAAATAGCTGGAGCATACAGAGCTCATCACCACCATGAGG
The DNA here is from genome assembly GCA_013401315.1 of Balaeniceps rex. Lineage (NCBI taxonomy): Eukaryota > Metazoa > Chordata > Aves > Pelecaniformes > Balaenicipitidae > Balaeniceps > Balaeniceps rex. The sequence continues at coordinate 81,280 of VYZW01003126.1, read as the reverse complement.
AAAAAAAAAAAAAAAATGGATACACTTAGAAATCATGCCTGCCATAGATGTTCTGGCCTGTTCCTGAAAGGTCAGGTCCCTCCACGTTGTAGGTTTCCACCAAGTCATCATGTCTGTCAGGGAGAGAGAAAAATATGACCCTAGGGCTCTCCAAGATAGAAATTGTCCTGCAAATTCTCCCCTTTGGGCACGTGCATCTGTGCGTGGAGGGAGTGCATAGTCATCTTTGCAGAGCACCACACACTCCCGTTCCTCAAGCAGCCCAAATCTAGTGTTGACAAGGTCAAATGCAAGAAGAAAGCTCACCCAGGGCTAATAAGAGGGGGAGAGTTGGAAGATTAGTCACCATCCAGATGTCTGCATTTGCAGGGAAAGAGAGAAGTGCTGGAAAAAAAGACCAGCTGATGAGGGGTGTAGGACACGAGAGACATAAGATGGTGTGGGACTCGGACGCTGGTGTTCAGTCGCTGGCTCTGCCTCCAAGCCGCACAGCATCTGCTTTCCTCTCTGCGTGCCCCCAGTTCACCTCTTGGCCTTTGACTCCTCTTGGGGCCCTGGAAGCTCTCTGGGGCTTGCAATGGCAAGTTCTTCCAAGCGCAACCAAAATCCCCGAGTCCCCGGTAAGCAGGGTCAAAGGGAGAACTGGCTGTCCTAACCCTTAGCAGGACAGCCCTGAGAGAGAGAGGTTTCTTCTCAGCTATTTCTGCTGTATTGCAGGACACAGGAGAATGTTCCCAAGCTGATCTGCCAGTCTATTTGGGGCATCAATGTTTGCCTAAGCAAATAGCTTGGAAAGCTCCACAAATAACAGGAGAGTTGGCTAATTGGGAAGAAGTCGGAGAACCACAGACAAAAAACACACGCAGGCAGCACCAAAGGCAGCAAAGAGTATGGCTGAAGGGGTCTGGACACCCCAAGGGCACATTTGCCCTCCATAAATTGCTATTCTTGGTCCCAGTGCCTCTGTCAACAACACTTTCTGCATATGCAAATAGGACCATACTCCCGCAATTACACGGCAATCAGAGGCAAATTACATTCTTGCTGTTTACTTTCAGTGTCCTTAATTAATCCGGTTATTAGACGATTAATGAAGCTTGTTTGGTGAAAAACTCATAGCATTTACAGCAAGAGTTCACACATGCACCCGGCTGGCATCTGGCTCTGCAAAACTGGCACGCTGGACGGGAGGCAACAAGTCCAACCCCAATCCCCGAGGCCGGCAGAGCCGAGGTAACACTGCAACCTGCCCCATGGATCAGAGGGGCTTGGGTCTTCCAGCCAGCCCTCCACTCTACCTTGGGTCTTCCAGCCAGCCCTCCACCTTGCCCCACAGCAAGGCAAGGAGCTTGGTCCTTCTGCTCGAGCTAACCACACAATCTCAGCCTGCTGCACGTACGACCGTGCTGCTGAGCCCCCCGCAACTGGACAGCCCTCTGTAGGAAGGCTAGGACAGTCTGGAGACCCAGACCCACCCTCGCTTGCTGCTCTTCTCCAAAGGCAACAGAAACCATACCAGCAGCTCCTGCCAGTACGAAAGCTGCTAGAGAAGACTCCCAGCTCCGTGCAGCCGCTGGCCTCTGTCTTCCCTCCACCACCAGGCAGCTCCCAAGACACCCTGCCCTCCCCAAAGGTCACCCCAGCTTGTGTTTGGTTAAGCTGCTGATAATTAAGTGGCATGTTCATCTAATGATCAAATTGCTGCACCAGGAGCATGAAAGACTGAGGAGAACTAATTAAGAAGCTCATTTGCATACTCCAGCATTTCCGGTGTATGTATGGGGTTCCCATAGCAACCAGTACAAAAGCTGATGATGGTGTGTGGGTTTTATTGGGTTTTAAGTGCTGTTCCTTCCCTTTGTTATCCCCAGCAGATAACAAAGGCTCTGCAAGGAAGGTGGTGTGACACCCGGCTCGGGATGGGGACGTCCGCACAGCAAGGAGGAATGGGAACATGCTGCAAGCGTAGTGGGGGGCTGATCCTACTCACGGTGCCATTCAATTCAGACACCTGGAGAGCAGGTATCTTGGGGGTGGATGCACAGCCCGAGGACAGACTTGAACATAAATCCCTGACATGATACTGCTCTATCAAAGAGACTTTCATGAGTCGCTCTGGCCCCATCTCCATAAGGAGCAGACAGCTCCAGAGAGAAGTTTTGCAGGGGACTGCACCAAATTTCACAGCATGCCAGTGTACTAGCACCCTGCAGTAGGAGCTGGCTGCAGGGACCCCAGGGTGCTGCTTGCAGCACTAGGACATATTGAACTGGGCAAGAGCCCTTAAAGACTGCATCCCTGTATGGGCAAGAAGAAAACCGGGCACGTGCCAGTGAGGACGTCGCAGTGGGTTCCCAGCACTGGAGCGCAGTCCAGTCCACGCTCCCTTCATCGCATCACTTTTCATAAGCACTGAGTTTTTTTTCTGCTTTGTATTTCTGGCAAGAAACCTTTGCATTTAGATAAGGAATAAAGCCTGGGATCAGATCTGAACTCCACAGCAGAGAAGATCAACGTTTTAATGAATTAAATATATTCTAAACTAAACGTAACCTCTTAGCGCTCAAAAATTTGAGCAAGAATAACTTAAAGAAAAAGCCAACAATCCAACTCATTTCAGCTCTCTCTGGCTGTGAACTGGCCACAGGCCAATCAATTATCTTGAATTTATTCGTTATTCAACTTCCCTCAAACAGCCAATTTCCAGGCTGTGAATTGTAGCTGAGCAGCTCCTCCTGCGATGGCCACACTCTCATTTCAGACCAGTTTGCAGGGAAGCAGCTTCGCTGGGCTGCCCAGCGGCAACGCTTGGCCCGGGGCCACGCACGGCGTTACATGGGCTGGAGCAAGGCAGGACGCTCTAGCTGGCACGGTCAGCGTTACACAGTGCCGGGGGGATTTGGAGGGACGTAGATTGTTTGACATCCAGCAACAGCATTTACAGATGCAAATACAGCCCGAGCTGCAAGGAGCATCCCCCACGGGCTGTGCAGTCCTGCCAGGCCTGGGAAGATACATTTAATTCTTCCCCATTAATTTGTTATTGTGCGGGGAGGACGTATAGCGTGAGCTACGTAGCCCTGCATCAGCAAAGCATGTTTTGTCGCGGAGACCAGATGCCTGCAATTGAAACTCGAAGACCCAGAGTGCGCGCAGATGTTTGTGAGGCTTGGCAGGGCGGTCGTGGGAGGTTGCAGGGATGAGACCTCAACTGTTCTGCTCCAGGCTAAGCCCATCCTGGGCTGCCCCCCAGCCTGAAGGTGGGGTGCGGGCAGAGCAGGGCTGCCCCCCTCTCCCAGGGCGCTGCAAGGAGACCGATGCTGAAGGACACAAACAAGGCAGCAGAGGAAGCAGCATTGGTACTTCGTGCAGCCCCGGCACGCACCACGGTTACGCTGCAGCAAAACCACATGCAGGCATGATCAGGACTTGTGGACATCCAAAGCTCTCACATCTCCGCTTGAAACACTGCACCTTGCTATTACCCACGCTAATGCAGGAGCCCTTCCTCTGTCCCCAGTCCACCCAGCATCCTGGAAAGATCTCCTAAGCCTTCAAGCTGGAAGAAATTCCCCTTGCCCATCCAAAGCCTTCTCCTCCCCTAACATTGTTTTCATTCCCCCCTCCCCCCCTTTTTTATTTTCAATAAAAACATAATTACAGGCTTTTAAAAAAAGCAAATTATAGTGACATACTTTAATTATCTCCAAGCAATGGAGGACTAAATTACACAGTCAGGGAATCGGAGGTTACCTAAAAATAAAAGCAAGAAGCTTCATTAAATGCTAATTGCAGCTTTCGCCGCTGAAGTGAGATTTCAACGCAATCTGCCATCGACTCGCTCGGCCATACAAGAGAACATTGGTGTGGGGAGAGACCCTCGCATACACACCACACGCACCCCTCCATCCCCGGCTGCAGGCTCCAGCCACAGGGACCGCTCTGCCGAGGGGGAACCAGGCGGTCGGCATGGCCAGCTCCACTCTGCCACTGGTCCTTCCCCAACCGCAGGGCTAGGGTGCTTCCACCTCCCTCTGGGGCACCCGCTGCCCCCCTGAGACCACTCAGAGACATCACCCATCTTCTCAGCAGCACTGATGTGCTCATCACAGCTCTCCACCCTTCTTGCTGGCTTCCCATAGCACAGGAAAATTAAGTTCAAGGTCCTGATGCTCCAGGCCAAAGGTTTCAGCAGGTCTCATTGGGAGAAACGCTTCCTAGCGCAGAGATGAGCTCAACTTGCTCGCTGCAGAGCGGGTCCCCCACTGGGTAATGAACCACAACATCTGTCACAGGCTTTGCTGCCTTCTGCTCTAAATGCAAGTCGCACCTTGCTCTGAGCAGCACTCAGCTCTCCTGGAGCCAAAAAGGGACCCTGGCTCTCCCTGTGGGAGAGGAGCTGGATGGAGACCTGCCTCAGAGCAAGGAAAAAGCCACTTTCTACTCCAGCCCTGGTCTTTCCATCCTCTTCCTCCAAGATTTGCTTACTAAGGAGCTTTGCCATGGCTTCAACAAGGAGGTCTCCAGACCCAGGTGGTGGGGGAGCAACTTTTCCCAAGTCAATGCTACGGAGGAAGAAGGGACAAGGTGGCGGGCAGACCGAGAAATTTGCAGCGAAATTATTTTGTTTTTCCATTTCCTATCAAGCTGACCTAATTGTGTCGCTAAAGTCTGTAATTTGCCTCTCACAGAAGAGAGTTAATGACAGGCTCCACACTGCTGCTGCTCCGCACGGGGCTGGGGAGATGAGCCCGTACACAGCCCCCCGCTCCAGCCCCAGCCGTGCTGCGGAGAGGGCAGCAGGACCCCAAAAGTTCCTGCTTGTCCCTGGAAAAGGGAGCTCAGGAGAGGAGCTGGGGATTGGGAATGGCAGCTGAGGCCAACAGACAGTTTGAGGAGGCGCGAGATACAAGCAGGCGATGGAGAGAGATGGCACCAGCCCGGGTTTCTGCCCCCCACTTCTCAGATTCACAAAAAAAAAGTGAAAAAACACGCAGGTCAGCCACTCAGGGAGCTCAGGCAATCATTGCTATTTAAATTCAACAACTCTTCACGGAAATAAAGGGAGATCGGACAAGTGCTTTTAAGCTGTATGGGAGGCAAGGAGGAGAAACAACAGCACCGATTTCAGGACAGGCACCTTATTTAAACAAAACCATACACAGAGTACAAAAACCTAGGAATTCCCTCAGCAGATCACACAGCATCTACTCTGCTCTTCTGCTCAGCCACAGGCAGTAGAATTGCCCTCAGAAATATTAAGGAAAGCAGGAACCTGATCCTCATAGACACCAGCTGGCTCTCAAAACTGCCCCAGCAGCAGCTATCACCTCTGCAGATACCAGCACCAGAGCCTGCCTAGATCCACATCGCTCTACATCCATCTCGATTCCTTATAGACTGCTCCCTTTTAATTAGCCCTCATAATCAAATAAGTGTCTAGAATTAAACAGCACTGTATCATGAAATGCCATATAAAATTAACCAGCCGTGTTCGGAGGTCACCGCATCTGCTGCTGAAGCACCCCCAGCACGGGGAGGGATGCAGGTCTATTTAGCAGCGCACAGGAACGGTGCCAGTAAGTGTAGGTTTTAGCTGAGTTAAAAAAAAAAATGGGGCCAATTAAAATTCTGTTTCAAGACCAGTGAGGTTGGATTTGTGCAAATATTTTGCATATCTTTTTAAGAGCATCTTTATATCGTTTAAGCTAAAGTCGGTAAGGAGTAAGACTGAATCACTGTAAAGCACACTTACACCAAAATAAGTACCCACATGAGGACTCTCTTGATTTAGCACTCCACCAGATCCATCAAGAAATCAGGGTAGCTATTGTGTTTAAACAGGGCCTGATGCAAGAGGGGAACATGAATCTACTTGAAACCACGTTCAAAGTTTAGCCAAGCGACTTCTTCCCCGAGCACCAAGCAAGCATCAAAGGCACCCCTTTAGGATGTGCCATCCTGGCCGGCGAAGCCCAGACCCCACCGTTCCTCCTACCAAGCAGCAGCTTGAGGAGCTGCTGTGCACTGCTGGCTGCCGACGGCGTTAGCGCAGCTCTCACTTCTGCACACCTTTTGTCAGCCCGAGCGGCTGGCAGGATGCGCTCCAGGGCTGGCTGCATTTCTAGGGAAGCACTTTGAAGTCAGAAACGTTTGAGAAAAAGAGACTCGGAGCAACACCTTGAAGAAGTATTTGCACTTGAAAAAAATGGTTCGTTCAGCTACTGAAGCAGAGCAGTTAGATCAGCACAGCTCTCTGCGTCCTGCCTGGGTAGAAAGTATCGACCCGGGTAGATCACCTTGCTACCACAGCTCTCCTCTTTCCCGCACCCCATCCAGCTCTGGTGCCTGCACCATGCCCTGCAGAGCTCCCCAGAACATCAGAGGATAGATGAGCCTGGAAGATCTGCTTGGTGGTAGCACGCAGTCCCCAGCCACAACCTCTCCAGAGGACTCGGAGCATCCCTCCTCACAGACACACTGCAAGGGGAGGGAGGGGGATGCTGTAATTAAGGTAGAATCAGCCTTTCCAGTCGTTATCAGGCAGAGCTTGGGGTGGAAAGCTGCTTGTAAAAACAACAGAGCAGTATCTCAGAGCTAGAAACAGCACCAGAGACATCAACTCGGGTTTTCTGGGAGCCCTCTGAACCAGGCGGCATTTCACATCCAATCCGACAGTGATGGATGCGGTGGGAACAGAGCAGCTTTTTTCCTCCTGAGAAGCTCTTTTGACAAGTATGATCTTATCAAAGTTTCAAGCTTTTCATTATATTTCTTTTTTTCTAACTCCTGCCTTCAAGCCACGCTCTGTCCTCTCCGTGCTGGCAGGGAACAGTCGCGTTTCCCTGCTGGCACTGATCAATGGCTGAAGGTCCCACGGTGCTCAGAGCAGCACCGAGGCCTCCCCTCCCCAGGGCACGCAGCCTGGGCAACCCACCGGAGCTGCAATTGATACACAAATAGGCCTAGAAATGTGCAAAACACAGGGATAACTTCACTCATGCTCAGAGAAAGGAATATACGGGCACCTTTGGGCCAGGAGGAGCACACGCAAAGGGATGGGGAGACATCCCAGCACTCTCATTGCCTCTGCAAGGTCAGGACACCGCTGCCAGCTCCAAGCGCTTTTGCTGGGCACCTAAAGCAACAACCTGCCCAAAAGCTAGAGGCAGCCCACCTCTCTGGGGCAGGCACCAGCACCTTCCCCTGCCTCCTTTCCCCACCTCCCATCTGCTCTCCAGAAGAACTTGGACCATCCTCTCCTTACCCAGCCGTAAACAAGCACAGCCACCCCCTGTTCCAAGAGCCTTTCCCCGAGCACAGGGACAGAGACACCGGCAACAAACACACCAAACCTCCCCAAACCAGGCAAAACCAAGACTCTTTGAACAGCCACATACCTCACACACCAGGCTGTGGTATCCCAAGGAGCAGGCTGGAGCCAAGAAGAGGAACCCTCCCTGCAGGAAGGGCAGAGCTGCTTATGTTAGCTGGTAACTCCCTAATTAGCCCAGGTTGGTCCTGATGGGGAGGGTGGAGCTGGCCCTGCCTCTGACAGGGGAAAAAAAATAACCCTGGAAAATCCCTTTCTCTCTGCTCCATCCCTCCAGCCTCAGCCCACACCTTGGGGAAGAGCAAAGGAGGAGGAATCAGCCCTTTCTGCCCCAGATCCTGCCCCAACCCCTGAGCACTGGGGCAGCACAGGCTACAGCGTGTGCCCAAGTGCACTGTGCCAGGGTGACGCTGAGCTCTGCTCTCCCTGTCCCATCCCCGCACAAGGAGCCCGTTTGCAGCAGGATGGCCTGGAGAGGAAGGGCATCGAGCCCCGGTCCTGTTCTGGAGTGCTTGGCCACCCAAAACCTTCCCCAGCAGCCAAAACCAAGGCACCTCCTGGAGCCTGGAGCGAAGAGTCACCAAAAGAGAGTAAACGCTGAGTGCAAAACCATGGTCTTTTATTAGAAATCTCCTCGTATAAAAATGATCATGCTCTACACAGTCATCAAATAATTCATAAACATCCAGGCACTGAACTTTGTTTTTTTTGTGTGTTTTTGTTTTTTGACTGGTCAGTACATAAAGCAGACATATTTCAATCCATATGGTCATCACATACATTAATTAACCACCTATAGAAATCAGCACTTTGAACACAGTCTAGGTTTTATTTTATTTTATTTTGTTGTCTGTTTTTTATTTAAATTTTATGTATTTTTATTTATTTTTCCTTTTTGCAACATATAGAATTTGGTAGGATATGGGAGAGAGAGTGAAGAGGGACGGAGGAAGACAGGAACAAAAGAAAATGGAAGATTAAAAAAAAAGAAAGAGAAAACAGAAGGTTCTGCACAACCACAAACAATCTCACAAATTCCAGAAAAGGGAAAATGTTGGGTCTCTTTTTTTTTTTTGCCAAGATACAGAAAAAAAAATACCCCAAAGACTTGCCGAAGTCCGTCACCTCTTCCCTGCGCTACGTCCCCCCTGCTCAACTGTTCCTCTTCCTCCGTGGGGAGGCATGCATTGTCACGGTGGTCGGTGGTTTATTTTTATTGTTTCTTTATTTTGTTTTTTTGCTGCTGTTGATCACCATCTTCCCCGGGAGCTCTGCCCAGCAGCCCCACCAGGAGCGTGTGTCCCCCCGCTGCCACCTCCCCGTCCCGTCCGGCTCCCCCTCCAGCATCCTGCGACGAGTGATGCGACTCGGCTCCCTCCCGCGTCGTGGCATCCGCAACCTCCCTCTATGCCAGGCGATTGCGATCGCTGGAGCTAAATCGCGTGGTTGCTATAGCTGACGTAGGTCTGTTTGGTAGCCAGTGCTGGAAAGAGAGACAAACCTCACATGTATCATTAATGAAGTCCACCCTTTCTGGCTCCCGTCCCATCACCCCGGCCTGACTGCCGTGCCAGGAGATGCTGGTGGGGACGTGACATGGGGTTTGCTCGTGGATCCGGCCAGCGCCAGCACTCAGGGTCATTCCCTGCAAGGGCACTGAGCCGTGGCGAGGGGCTGAGCCCCACGGCAGCCCCTGGGGGCTCTCTAAAGACAGTTCATGCCGAAGAGAGACCCCAGGATGGGACACGAGCGATGGGGGATGTGTTCTCAGTCTCCTGTTCTCTTCCCTCAGCAACTTCTTACAGACAAACCCGCAGGTGCTCCACGTTCCCAAAAGCTCAGCTTGACGCAGCCCTGCAAGAGCACAATCTGGGGTCCGAGCTGGGCACCCCGCATCCCTGCACACTGCTCCATGGCGGCTGGGAGCTGAGCAGCAGGGCACTGCCAGCGCCGGCAGCACGTGGCACAAAGCCAGCAGCCCCGCTGCATCCCTCACCGAGGATCCCTGTGCCCGTGCTCGGGTGCTGGAGGAGCAGAGCACGTACGCTGCTGCCACCCTCCAGCTTCCCCAGACGCACGGGCCCTGGGGACGGGGTTGAACACACAAGGAGAGGAGGCAGCAATGGCTACAAAGCCACCACGCGTCCCAGACTGACACCAGGGGAGCCGCAGCAAGGCCCAGAGCCAGGAAAACGCCAGATAGCAATAAATCCTCCTGCTCCCCGCAGGCTGCACCGTTGCCTTCGGGCTCGGAGGCTGCAGCATGTCACTTGTTTTTAGCAGCAGCCACAGCTCAGGGAGAGGTGGAAGTGGCAGCTCGCAACACCCTGACTTATCTCAGCACTTCAGCTGGGCACGATGCTCTGTGGAGACCCCATCATGAGGTCCCCAGGTACCACAGGGCTCAGCAGACACACGGACACCCTCCAGCCAAGGACACGGAGAAGCGCTGGGACAGACAGCAAAGCCCAAGACACCATGAGCAGCACAAACGTGTCCTCTGCGGAGACCATCCCCACGGCACCGCGCAGAGGGGACGCCCAGCAGCTCTCCCTCCATCTCGGTGCCTCGCTGACAAATGAACCTTGCTGCAGATTTCAGACTGGTATTCCCAGATAACAATTAGATAGGCCATAAGAAATTAGAGCTGACAGAGCTATTTGTTAGTCGCAATGTTTTCATAGCCAATCTGCCCATATCAAAGCCCTGTGAATTATTTATTCTGTTGTTTATTTAAGGATACGTGACCCGCCAGTGACAGAGTGAAAAATGGCCCCTCGGTCCTGCGCTGACAACCCCACCGTGCCTCCTGCCCCGGCATCGATGCCGTGCCCGGCTCCCCACCTTGGCACACCTCGGCACACCTCGGGAGCGCACCGCCAGCCCCGTTCGCACCGAGCTCCCTTATTCCCCATGCGAGACACATCGGAGCCGGAGATGCGGCAGACGGGCGGCTCAGCTCTCCCTGTTCCTGGCACGTACGATCCTCAGAGGCTCCTGCTGCGAGTTCCGCGGGGGAGAAGGATGCTCAGCGCAGCGGAGAACATATGGGAATATTTGGGTTTGGGTCCCAGACGAGGTGCTCGCTGCATCTGGGCCTCCAAGCCCTTCTGCAAAGGGAGTATCAGCCCTTTGTGCTGGCAGAGCCCTGGCCCGGAGCCGTGTGTGACTGGAGGGAGACAAGGTCACGCATGCCCAGCATCACAGCCTGTGACACTGATGCCATGGGCAGCCTGGCAGCAGGTGGCTCCCCACAACGGGGCTGGCATGCTCCCGGCGAGCCCTTACCATGGGGAGCCCACAGATACCCCCCAGCCTTGCATAGAGCATCTCTTGCACAGACAAAATGGGGGCGACAGAGGGACCCCTGCCCACTGCCACACTGGGATAGGACCACAGACCACACAGATCTGCGACAGCAGCTGACAAAAGCCACCTCCAGCAGAGGCGGCGAGGGGGGCCTGACCGTGTAGCTGCCCTTCACAATGCAGACGGGTAGATGAAAGAGTCGATTATGCAGAGAGACTGCCTACGGACGGCACTGCGTACAGAGCTACCGCCAGCGAGAGCCATTACACAGAGCGACGTGGTACGGAGGTTATGCAGAGGTGCCAAGGGATATTAAATAGCTCAGGCTGGAAAGAGAACAAGTGTGGGATTACAAAGACAATCCCGGCTTTCCATGGAAATGCTGTTTGGTCTCCATCCCACTGACACTGGAACCCAGAAACTCTGCTGGTACATGAGGAACGTTTGTATTTCTGCAGGGTTTTCTTCAGATTTAGCCCAAATGGGATTTCCCTTCTCAAAGTACCCCAGCAGCATTGGCTCCAACCGTTTCTTCCTCCTGCAAGGCTCTGTTTTTGGAAACCCAAATGCAGAATAGGCACGCACCCGCTTTCCCAGGTTTTCCCAAGCCCCCAGCCTTTCTTCCCAGGGGAGACCAGTGGCTCTGTCCCCGTGTCAGCCTTAGCCCCAGCCTGGCCCCTGGGAACAGCCCGCAGGCAGCGAACACTTTTCCCCATCAGCCGCACCAGAGCCTTCCCGGGAGCAGCTCCGGGCACTCAGGGTGGGCGGACATTAGGATCCTTCTCCGGGTGTTTGAGCAGATTTCCGTGTGCCCCAGAGACACGAGCATGTCCCCAGCATTATTTCCCCTGCCACCCACGCAGCAGCATTTCCCACGGGATAATGCAAACAGGCCTGGGGAGGGATGGGAGCGCCGGGAGCAATCCCGATCAGAGGCAGGCAGGACATGTCCTGTCTCAGCTACATGGCTGTGGTGATGGAAAATGGCATTTCTTGGGCAGGAATAAATTAACGAAGGGGGAATCTCCCCTGCCCGCAGACAGGAGGGGATGCTGTCCCCTCGCCGAGCACCAGGAATCCCCGCTCATGCCCCGGCTGGAGCGCAGATAACCAGAGCACACCTCCCTCCTCGGGGTGGCTTTGGGCACGGCGGGGAGCAGAGTGGCCCCCAGCCCACAAGATGCATCCCTTCCCACGCTGCCCTCGCTCCTGGGGGATGGTGGGCCAAGCCACGGGCAGAAGGGAGCTGAGATGTCCCTTTGCCAAGGAGCAGTGCTACCGGCATTGCTTGCATCCATGGAGGACAACACAGCTATGGCCCACTGGCAAGCCAGGGGTTTTGGCTTCCCAGCTCCATGTTGGTCCCCAGCAGGACCAGCTCCCCAAGCCCACAGGGAGCCACGTTACCTTGTGTTTCCAGATTTTCACAGAGCTCTGATTTGGCCTCTCCATTGGGGCGGAAACCTCCCTTCTGAGAGAACTTGTTGGACATGGTGGCCGCCGTCACCACCGCCTTGAGGCTCCGCTTGCGCTTGGGGACGTTCTGCTCCGGGTGGAAGAGGATGATGTACACCTTGGGCATGTAGAGCATGCCCAGGGACACCGAGGCACTCAGACTCACCGAGATGGTGAGCGTCGTGGTCTGGATGTACATCTGCAAGACACAAGGCACAAGCTGAGACCCACCACGGCTCTGTAGGATCCAGGAAAGGTCAGGTGGGAAACAGGGGAGCACGGAAATGTTGGGGTTAAATAAATGAAGGGGTGGGGACCCAGGGTTGGAAATGTTGGCAGTATTGGATCTTAAACATCAGGCTCGACTTGTTGCATGGGCCAAGGTGCACCCGGAGAGGCCTTCGGCTCACTTTTGCCGTTTCCCCCCCTGCAAACACAGGGAGGCTGTGCCGGTGCTGATGCCCTGACCCGCATTTCGGGGCCCTTGCACAGCCTCCCTGTGCCAAGCCCTCCCAGCACTCACACATGCTCCGGCAGCGACCTGCCAGCATCCCACCTCAAGAACATCACCAGAGATGGAGCCCCCGTGCCCTCTTCACCCTCCCTCTCCCCTCCCCAGCACTCACAGCACGCTCCACCAGCCACAGGGCCAGAGCTCCGATGCTGCGGTGATGGGCACAGCAAGGACACCCACTCCCAGGGCCCGGCCCAGGGCACCCCCCGCTCCCCCATCTCCCTTCAACAGGTAATTCCCATTCCCCAGCTGGCTCCCTGGGCCGTTGTCATGTAAGTCACATATTACACACCGACGTTGCCTTTCTGCAGTCAAAACTAATTTCACGCTCACTGTCCAGGACTAACAGTGACAGATGTTTTGCAAAATGAAAGCCCATTAATCTGACTGTAGAATAATCCATTTTTCTATGGAAAGCGTTTGGCAGGTCCCTCACAAGCCGGGGGCATCAGAAGCAGGTGGCAACGGGAGGTGAGGAGACCCCCCTCCCTCTGCCCATCCCCACCTCTCGCCCCCGAGCATCACGGGAGGCCGGGTGGGCAAGCCCCTCCATGAGCATCCCTGCTCCGTCAGCATCCCTCCTCCATCAGCATCCCTCCTCCATCAGCATCCCTGCTCCGTCAGCATCCCTGCTCCTGGCACAGGGGTCCGTCCTCTCCAGCATCCTCTCCTCAACCGCACAGCTCACTTGTTGGGTCTCTCCAGGCTGAGCAGGGAGAGGGCTCTGGGTCTTCGGGTGCCTTTGCACGCACCTTTTTTTCTTTTCCAGCTGCGCTCAGATGCCAGGACTGTTTTGCACATTGCTAACAAGGTTTTAGAAGGAAGCTTAAGGCAGTTTCTGAACTTTATCCCACGACTCAGTCACAGCGTGGTGTCCGGGGTTTCTTCTGCGGTTGTTTCACGTGTGCTGTGCAAGGTGGCAGAACCTGGAGAAGCCAGGGGAAGCCCGGGGGCTGCAGCGTCAGCGAGGGCAGGGGTTCCCCACCTCCCCAGCTGCACGTGCTTAACTTGGGGGCTCACTTTCCGGAGTCAAGAGAGCAAAACGGTGACCAAGGACAGAAGCTGAGCACAGAGGCTCTACGCGGCTCCCTTGGGAGAAGGTGCAAGGAGGCAGCTCTGACCCATGAGCGAGAGCCAGCAGGAGGCAACAGCTCCCAGCTGGGGCTGTCATCGCACCCCAGGACCTGCAGGTCCCAGGAGTGACCCTGCAAACATACCTTTCACTCTCTTCTCCTGCTTCAGAAACAAATGCACAGGCCCAAAAGTGTTTCAACTCAACCCAAAAGGAAAAAAAGCAACAAAGCTTGTTCTGAGTCAACCAGAAAGTTTCATTTGTCCCCAGAATAAAACCTATTGCTGTCACATGCGCTGGTTTGTTTGTTCCACCTTCTCTCTGTATGCACGCAGAGTCAATCTAGGCAGTTTTTGGAAATAAAAATGTCATTTCGTCAAGGAAAGTCAAAACATATCTCTGTGCCAAAATATCTTCTCTTTTTTTTTTTCCTTTTTTTTCTTCTTTTTTTTTCCCCCTGCTGAAACTCTCCAGACGTTGCCGCAGGTGTCCTGGACTGCAAGGACCAGACTTGCTGGGAACGAGGGCAGCACTGGGATGCCAACTCCAGCCTTCTCAACCCCTGTCCCGGGGACCGGCACAACTCGTCTCAGCACCAGTGTGACACCGTGGGACACGGCGGAGGCTCAGCAGCCCTTCACCTCCCCGGCTCCCCCGCCTGCCCGCCCTCCTGGTCCTCAGCAGATGCCTTTCGGAAGAGCCTCACTTTTCTAATTCAGCAATTTCCATAGTTCCTGCCTCTGCAGCGACTCCCACCCGTGCCTCGGGACTCGGAGGCGTTTCGGCGAAGAGGGAGAGAGCAGCTGAGCTTGAGCTCAGACAAGACGTCTCTGTGCACGCTTCCCCCTACGCGCCTGGGTCGGGGCTCCAGCCCCCAGTGCCGCCGGGGACTCCCCCCGCCGAGAGCCCCTCAAACCCCTGCAGCACTTTTGGGGGCTCATGGGGCCACCGTGGCTACCTTCACCCTAATGATGCATTTGCCAGAAACAGCCCCATTTTCTGCAGCCCGCGCTAACCTCAACAGCTTTGCAACGCACCGCAGCGAGCCCCTTCTCAGCTGAGAAATATTTTTAGCCTGGAGTCTAAACACGGCCACGAAGCTCTGCACACTTAACCTTTTGCCACATCAAAAAATGACCGTTTCTCACGGTTTTGCTTCCTACTCTCTTAATTGGTTTCCAACCCAGGACCCCACTTTGCCCCTCGATTAACAACACTTGGGCTTCTTCCAAAGCCCTTTGAGGTGTGCGCCGCAGTTATAAATGAAGTTACAGCTCCCGGTTCAGCAGCATCCACTGCTTCGTGGACAGGATCAAAGAACACAGCCTGTGTCCGACTCGGGATGATGACGCTGCGTCGAGGGACTGCGGCAACCCTAAATGACCCAGCACAAGTCCCCAAGCCCAGCGCCGTGTCCAGACTTGCCCTAGGGCTGGATGAGCCCGTCCTGCCCTGGGGGGAGCAGCCCAGGCTCAGGCACAGCCCTGCACAGCTTGTGTTTGTCCCAAAGCAAATCTCTGCCATTAATTGGGACCCCCCCCTCTAAATCCAAGCCTGACCCTGCTACGAGACATTTTGCACCACCACGGGTGCCAGGGAAGGGAAAACCCACTCAACCCTCATCCAGAGCTGCTAACCAAACCTCTGGACAGTCCTTCTCATTCCTTCCTCTCTCCCTCTTTTCCCTCGCTGAAAGCAAATGTGATAAACAGAGAACCAGACAATGACACCACTGTTCAGCTGCCGCCTTATCAGCGCAGGAAATTGTCTCTTTCTTTAAATCCTCTGTTATTGCTATTTCTGTAATCTGCTGGGATCGGCAGGGATAAGAGGTTCTTTTGAGAAAAGGCTTGGGGGACTTGTTATAATAAGATGCCACCTCCATGCAAAGTTGTAGGCACGAGGTAAAGCAAAATAAAATAAAAATGGAGATTTTTTATCCAGCTCCTCCAGACCGTGAGGCAGCCTTGGCTGCAGGCTCAGATGGGGTTGGGGCAGAGGTGCCGGGCGGCGTTTGGAGGTGTGGGTCTGCCCCATGGCATCCTCAGGACTCGAGCAAAACTCCAGCGGTGCTCTATGGGGAGAACAACGTCCCGGCCGACGCTCCTGGCTTTTCTTTTCCCAGGTGTGCTGACCCTCCACGGAGCCCAGTGGGGCCTCGGTCCCAGCAGCAACGGGGCGAAGGTGAGGGGATCCCTCCCTGCGATGACCGGGGATGCCCTGCCGAGCACCACCACGGGGTGATGCCAATGCCAACACCCCCGGTTTTCATCCCAGGGACATGCTGAGAGCCAGATCCTCTGTGCAGGCTGCGTAACAACAACTTTTTGACCTTTTTCTCCCCAAGACTGCAAACCAGCAGCAGTACTGAGGCAGTACCGAGGCAGTACCGAGGCAGTACCGAGCACCCGGTTCCTCCAGCTGCCCCTTTGAGCGCATCCATCGCCCATCAGCCACAGCCTGCAGACACTCAGCGCTCACATCCCATGACGGCACGGCCGAGCCGAAACACCACAACCCCCTCCTGGTATTGCTCAGGGGACGCCACGGCAGCAGCAGGCTTTGAGAAAGAGAGCTGCATCCAAGGGGAGTTGGGAACATCACTTTTTCCGCCTCTAATCAGCTTGTTAGCAGCCTAATAACAGAGGAGCCCGGCACATTACAAGCCCCCGAAGTGAGGCACAGCCTATTGTCGAATTGCTGCTTGACAGCCAGCTTTCGGCAGCCCTAAATTATCCCATGACAAGCTGCAGTGAAGAGGTGAGCAACCTTGCGCATAATCTACAATCATTATCATTTCCATCTTTATTACCCACAGTATGCCAAGCACATTAAGGAGGCTTTAAAGGAGCTTTTGTTTTGCAATAATTTCTTAAAAAACCTGCTTTCTTGTTAGTATCTCCCCTGCCATCTCATCAAAATGGAAATGCTGCAGAAGGCTCCATTTATTTCCTTTAATTCTCCTTCACACTTCTAGCCAGCGCAGGCTGGCTTGGGAGAGACTTTTTGGTTGGGCCAAGGTTAAAGGTGCCTGTGCAGACCCGGCCTCCTCGAGCTCCAGGGTTTTGTGCTCTGAGCAGAGACAGCTCTCCAGGACATGTGGGAAACTCTGGTGTCCACAGCAGAAGATCTCCTGGTCTTTCCCAGCAAACCGTCCCCAGCCCTTTTGCAATAGGTGTTGCCAAACCCTGTGGCTTCAGAGCAGCTCATGGGGGACACGCTCGGGGGAAATTATCCCAGTCGTGATGGGTCCAGAGAGGGAATCCGGGCAGTGGGTCACCCCGGGGATTTCCAGGGAATAGCAACACCGAGATTTATTTGTCACAGGCAGCTCCAGGCTGGCAGGCGCGAGCTGTTTGCATTTAACATAAATGCGATTCTTGTTTTGGCTGGCAGGCAAAGGGGATTTGGGTCTCATTCATGAGATTTTTCTTCTTTGTTCTCACTCCTTCTCACTTGAGCATGGAGCTTCATCCAGGCTGGCCTCGGTCCCTTGGGTACCGGCACAGGACTACCCTCCAGGAGCCAAGGACACAAGGAAGACAGACAGACAGGTTGGTTCACAGCACAAATCCACCTCTGGCTACGCTGTGGGCAAAGTCACATTGGGAGTCGCAGGAGATGCTTGGTCCCCAAACCCCTCACCAAGACGGAGCCGCTCGGCTCCCCCCGCAGCTCTGTGCCACCCTGCCTGCCGCGGCTCAGCCGAGCAATTTGTCGGCGGTGCCGTGTTGCCAAACACATAGGTGTTAATTAAAATCACAGCGAAATGGTAATCGAGAGAGAAGCCGCAAGCTGCCGCACGCCCCGGCGAGGGAGGGGACGCACCGAGGGGTTGCTCTGCTCCCTCTCCTTTGCCCTTGCCCTCCGCTACTTCCAGCTTTCGGGGATTTTGGAGGGCAGGTCCGTCTCTCCAGCCTCCATCACTGACTCAGCACTGGGAAAAGGAGCCACTGGGCACCGCTCGGTCCCTTTTCCGTGCAGAAATGGTGCTCATGACACTGGGGGCCTGGATCTGCCCCGGGGACTCGTCCTCCCCCAGCCCACACGGCAGCAGCCTGTGCTGCCCACAGTACCCTGTCCAGAGAGGGGCAGCGGGGCCAACGGGGCACAGCAATCCAGAGGGAAAGGGAGGAAATGAAACAGGAAAGCCAGGAAGGGAAGAGTGAGGAAAACCACAAAAAATGGGAAAAGGAAAACGGGGTTGGAGGCAGCGGTCTCTGCTCCCTGGTTTGCAAACCAACGCTTCCCACCACGATTCCCAAGCCAGCAGGACTGCACAGAAGCACCCATCCTTGCTTAGGACATGTCAGCCTCTCTCAGCCCCCTTCCTTGCAGCCCACAGGGTCACCAGCCAGACCTCTCCCCTCCTCCCTTACCTTTTCCGCCGACTGCGACGTCCCAAAAAATATAGGGATGAAGGCTAACCACACAATGCAAGTAGTGTACATGGTGAACCCGATGGGTTTGGCTTCGTTAAAGGTCTCTGGGACCCCGCGGGTCTTAATAGCATACACAGTACAGGTGACCATGAGAAGCATGCTGTACCCAAGCAAACAGATGAGGGAGAGGTCCGAAATGTCACATTTGAGGATGCCCCGGGCAAAGTGGGGGTTTGTAGTCCGCTGGTCCTCGTAGTCAATGACAGAGTGAGACGGGTCCACGATGAACCAGATGCAGACGCCCACGAGCTGCAGCGAGATGAGGCTGAAGGTGATGACCAGCTGGGAAGCGGGGCTGATGAACCGGGGGGCACTCACCGACTTCTTGCCCTGCTCGAAGATGCGGTAGATGCGGTTGGTCTTGGTGAGCAGGGCGGCGTAGCTGATGCTCATGCCGAGCCCGAGAAAGATGCGTCGCAAGGAGCACGTGCTCAAGTCGGGCTCGGCGATCATGAGGAAGGTGGTGGCGTAGCAAAGGAAGATGCCCGTCAGCAGGACGTAGCTCAGCTCCCGCCCCGACGCCTTGACGATGGGCGTATCATTGTACCGCACGAAGGTGACCACCACGAAGAGGGTGGCGATGATGCCCACGATGGCGATGAAGACAGGCACCACTGCCCAGGGTGAGCTCCACTCCAGCTTGATGATGGGGATGGGGGTGCAGCTAGTGTGGTTCTCGTTGGGCCGCTCGTTGAAGTGGCAGTGCTTGCAGTGGAACTCATCCAGCTGGTACTGGTAGCCGTCGCAGCGCTCGCAGTGCCAGCAGCAGGGAATGCCCTTCACCAGCTTCTTCCTCTCGCCCGGCTTGCAGGGAAGGCTGCAGATGGAGCTGGGGAGCTGGCTCCCACCCCCCGGCCACAGCATGCTCTCCACCTGCGGGGCGAGATGGCACCAGCCCCACTGACGCTTGAGCTGGGCATCTGCCGAGCATCCCTGGGGCACTGGGGGATGCCCCCGCTCTGCTCGCAGCAGTGTTGCCCGGATCCAGCCCCTCGCCCCTTCACTACATCCCATGAAGGACCCCAGCCCTACCCAGCATGGGGACAGGGAGAAGGTGAAGCTCCCCATCGGCCTTTTGGGAAGATTCAGCACCAGAAACCCAAAACAAAGTCCCTCCTTCCCTGGGAAACCCCCTTCTGCTCTGTTCTGGCTTCTCCTTCCCTTATCAGAGCTGCAAAGTCGGGTGCCCAGAGCCCGTGGGATACGGTCACGTATGGTGATGGTGGGTCACTGTGGCTGAACCTCAGGTGTGTACTCAGGGGACACCTCTGACCCCCCCCAAGTTTGGCTGCCTACCTTTGCACCCATGAGCTCCTGGCTCCCAGCTGGGTTTGTTACACCCTACGTGGCCTCAACGGGTACAGGAGAAATCTGCAGGACCTCCCGCTTGGCACAGACCGTGCACGGCCACGCCACAGGCACCAGCCAGCCCCCAGCCTTACTTTTAGGTGGAGGTGGTCAGTCCATTGCCCGATGACTTTGTACTCGGGAGTGGAGTTCCTGATCTGGTACTGGTAGATGTCGTAACGCCCCGGTGCGTCTCCATTCTCGTTGAACGTCACGGGAGTGCCAGCAATGCCTGCGAGAGAGGGAGGGCTCAGCACCCGTGGCACCCAGCACCACGGGGTGCCCTGGGTGACGGTGTGGAAGGGGGCTCTGGTTTGATGCTTCCCCCTCGGCGTGGGGTTTCTCGCTGCTGGCAGTGCCGCAAGCTGCCAGGACGATGCCAGCGTGGGCACAGGGTGAAGGAAGCAAGTGGGGAGAAGAAAACCAACCCCAAACCCAAGCTGGTGGGGGGACCTTATGGCATCGCCCCGCCGACCCCCCTGGGAGCCGGAGCTCACCGGGCGATGCCAGGCACCGAGCACTGTTACACCGGCCGGTTTACTGCTTCTTTTAAGAGAGGGGGAAAAAGCAGCTTTAAAGTTAAATCAAGTGAACTGTGCAGATAAACGTTAATGAAAGGAAGGAAGAGAAAAATCAAGCAAGAGGGAAAAATAAATAAAAGAGACACTGCAGAGGAGATCACAGAGTGGAGATAAATAGAAGTAATAAGGAGGACAAGACAGAAAATGTTTATTAAGGAGATAGAGCGGAGGAAAAGATGCATTTCCAGAGATCTGAAAGACAGACAAGGCCACAGCAGTGTGATTCAGCGGGACCTCTGCCAGCCACGACAGGAGGAGGCGGCCGGGGGAGAGGCCGGGGAGCGCGGGGCAGGCAGGACGGCAGGCGAGGGCAGGATTGCTGCCAGGTTGCTCCCCACAGGCTCCCAGGAGCTGGGGGAGCTCAGACCTCCCCATCTGTTGATCTGCTGCAAAACCACCCTGTCTTTGCACCCTGCGTTTGCAGGGCGGCAGGTGCCAAACGGCAACACGAATAAATTGTGGGTGCTGCTGTGTCACCCGTAGCGGGGGACAACCTGAGACACCCAGCCCCATGGGGCCCGTCCTCCCCACCGCCCTGGGGATGGACAGACCTGAGAAGTTGACGTTGCGGATGTACTTGAGCAGCTCCATGCCGTCCACCGGGTCCATCCTGGGGCACAGCCCCACCTTGCCGGGGCAGAGGTTCTTGTGCATGTTGTGCAGAGCGTGCCCCATGGCATAGACGGCGTCGATGACGAACTGAACTTTGCCTTCCTGCTCGTACGAGGAGTCCTGGCCGATCCGCTCGCGGTCTGCGGATACACGTAAAGCGGGGCTGCCATCTCCCTGCTGTGCCCCACAGGGATATTTCTGCTGCAGCTGAACCCTTGCAAACAAACCCACTCACCCCCAGGACTAAAGCAGCCAGAAATTCCAACCCCATTCCCAAAACTACAAACACAGCCAGCCGGAGCGCCGCTTTCCCAGCAGGAAGCTTATGGTACCTCGGCATGCCCCAGGAAGGAGCAGCAGGGCAGAAACGCATCTCAAACACCACCAAACTCCTCCCAAAACAAAACCCACGTTGTAGAACTATTTTGCAGTGCCAGCCCAAGGCATCGGCTGTGTCTGCACTGCCAGGGCTCAGGGCTCGAGCATCTCCGCCAGCTGGAAGTCCTCCGTCGCCTGCGTGTCCCTTGTCCGGAGGGGTCAGGAGGGACAGACAGGGGGATGCTGTGGCGCTCACCCCAGCCCCTCTGAACAGCCCACCAGGAAGATTTGGGGTACGTGAGGTGGCCTCTGTGGGCAGGAGGAGGGTGACGTGCAGCCAAAAAAACATATTAACTGGGGAAATATCCAACCCACCTCCCTGTAATGCCTTTCTGAAAATGTGGGTGCTGCGCTGCCAAGAGCCCTCGGGGTGTCACACCCCAGTGCCATGGGACATCCCCGTGCTCCCAGGTCCCCCAGCGGGACGCGGGCTGGGCTGTGATGGACGTCCCATCCTCACCCCCGCAGGCTGACCTCCTCCATCGTGCCAGGACCTCCCACCGGCTCAGTCTCTATCAGCGGCCTCAAGGGGCCACCCCGGCAGTGTCCCTCACTGGCTGCATGTCCTCTGTCACACTCCCGAAGCCTCCTGTCACCCTGCTTCCCTCGTCACCCCCTGCCACCCTGCTGACCCCCCAGCCCTTTGCAGCCTCCCTGGCCATCCCGGCTTGCAGAATCCTGCAAGGATCTGGTAATTACCAGCGACGGCTGTCTGCCTCTCCTGTCATAAACGCCCTTAATGGGACTAGAAACATGTTAATCATTTAGCAAAAGACACCGATTAATGTAGCACGTTGTTAATTACAGCTAAGAAAGCGTCTCCCATGGGGCGCCGCCGCGTCGGAGAGCCACGGCCTCTGCACTTCCATCACTGCCTCTGCGACACGGCCGGGCACCCCGCCAGGCCACAGCTCCTTCGGCAACAACGAAAGGGAAGGAGGGTTCCTCGGGGAGCTGAAGGCACAGCCTTCATCCTCTGGAGAGGCAGAGGCATCCTAGAAAGCCATCCAAGGGTATCCAAAAATTAATTCTGGCTCCACCATGCACGGATGCTCCTTGATGCAAGGTGGGGATTTACGGTGGCTGCAGGGGACCAGGACACACAGCCTGTGCAGCCGGGGACAGAAAAGGCACAGGCAAGCGACGGTTGCTGGTCCCCTCCCTCCCCGCTGCGGGAAGGTGGGACGAGGCCAGCACTGGATGCGGAGCAAACCCCCGCTGAGCAGGGACGTCCCCGAGAGCCACGCGCCTTGCGGTCCCTGCGCCGGGACAGAGAGCGAAACGTGCCGCTGACAAGACACTAAAGCAAATTGATAGCGAACTGACCAAAAAGAAAAGATGATATCAAGGAGGTGAATTTATAGCCCATCCTTCAAAGTTATAAAAATGCTTTTGGACTACGTGGAGATTACTCATGTGAAATCCGTCAAGTTATCCTTTCTTCCACTTTATTGACAAGGGCTATTAATCTTCCCCCTCAACTTCGGGTCTTTCCCCGCATTCATCTTTCAAGGCGCAGACAAGCCACTTTATCTTGTCAAGATAATTACGCATTAAAAACAAGGGTGTAATAGACTGTCCAGGGCAGCTGAGCCCGCGGGGATGTCCCAGCCCCGCTGCCACCCCCGGCACCATCCAGCCGCCCCGCAGAGGCTGCCGAGCCCAGAGGACACACGGGACCCAGGACTCGTCCCTTCCCGGCTCCTCGGCTTCTTAGCAGGCACCTCAAATCCCACACAGGTCCCAGCAAGTGAAGCACAACCCACTGTGACAGCACAGGCTGGATTTTCCTCCCAAACATCCCTCTGGCTTGCAGCAAGCAGCGTCAGCCCGGCGCGGTGGGAGAAGCTGTCTCCGGCGCCAAAGCTGAGCCATTGCTGATAAGCAGATGTCCCTGGGGCTGTCGTCTGTCCCCAGGGCTGTCGTCCGTCCCCAGGGCTGTCGTCCGTCCCCAGGGCTGTCCGTCAGGCACCTTTTCCCAAGCCCCAGCTGCTTTTTGCAGATGGGAATCAGGCTGGTACGCAGAGGGGGCAACGTGGAGCAGAAAGCCGAGGCTCGTTCCCGACATAGAGACAATAAATCTCCGCCGAACTCACAGTAGATTAGGGCTGCAAAAGGGATGTGACCCTGCTGATTATAATAGCAGGGTCGTGCATTGTTCTACAGGGCTGATAATTAATTTTCAAGTGCGTGATGAGCCTCCGCGGGCACCCCTCAGAGGATGGACGCAGCTATCTTCTCAAGTGGTGGATGAGATGGGATTAGCATCAATTCCCATCACATCGCTGGTGCCGGCTTTCAGCAGGAGTTAATCAAAATCACTCACAGTGCTGCTCCGGAGAACTGGGGGATGGTGTCGCCTCTGAATCTCCGAATCTCATGGGTGCTGGCAGCAGCACCCAGCACCCATCGCTACTTTTTCAGGCTGGGTGAGCCCATCTGGGGAGCGGGGACTGTCCCCCCATGAGGGATGCTCGCTGCAAACATCTCTCTGCAACGAGGGCTTGAGCTGCCTTCACGGCGAGGCTGGCAGAGCCCATTCGGACAGCCAGTGGATCTGAAGGAAAGCCAAGCAGAGGCATTGCCGGGACGCCCCTGCCCACTCAGACCCAGCCTCGGTCAACAGGAGCCTTTTATCACCGTAACTACCAGGGGAGCAGTGCAAATCCTCCCCCGTTGGCCTGGCTGGGGCACGCTGTGCTGGAAAACAGCCGGTGCCACAAAAACACAACCCCCTATTAAGAGGAGACTGGAGAGAAGCAAAACAGAAAGAGAAAAGAAGATGAAGAATCACAAATAAAGAAGGAAAATCAAATAAAAGCTCCTCTCCCGCCCGCCCACGTTGCTGCTCTGCATCTATCCCCAGCCTGGCTGGGTGGAGGTGAGTGCGCAGAGACATCCCCAGCCCTGCTTCAAAGCAGAGTTACCATCCAGCCCTGCTAAACGAAGGCTGTTAATTAGCTCTCCTGGAAAAAGAGTAGCCTGTAGGGCCTGGAGCATCCTGTGGTCCCCGTGCGGGTGGCAGGTGGGGGGACACAGCCCCGAGCCGTGCCCCATCCTCCTGCTCTTGCCACCCCGTCGGCCCGGCAAACCCGGCGCTGCCATCAGCTCCTCCGTCTCCACTCGCAGCACCCCAGCACCTCCCTGTCTGCATCCGCACGTGTGTGAATTATTAACGAAGTGGTGGCTGGCAGGATCCTTCCCAGCCCGGCCGGCCAGGCACGAGCAGAGGCTGGCTCCCCCACGGGAGCCTGCCCGACCTGGGAGGGTCGGGGACGCAGCCCGGCGGAGGGAGCTTGGAGGTGGGGAAGGATGCGGAGGAGATCCTGCTGCAAAAGTGCTGGCCTGATCCTGGTCCCAGCAGGACAGCCCGGGGACGGAGCGCACAGGTCCTGATGGGCGCTAGGGCTGGTCTCGGGGATAACGTGAGCAGCTGCCAGCGGGAATTGCCCCAAAACCTGATGCCCACCCCAGCCCTCGCCCCTCACCTTCCTCCCAGCTCTGCCATACATGAACGAGAGCCATGAGCTGTCGTGTTCGGTGGTGGGACCCTTCGCTTTGGTTTTTTGGAGGCAAAAGCAAGCAAAGCCGGCATTTCTCTGTGCACGTTGGGCTCTACCCAAACTTGAAGCTCATGGGGAAAGTCAGCACCATTCCCTCCTTAAAACAGCCCCAAGCGGGACATTCGCATAAGCCGTGCAAAGCACGGGAGCTCATGGAACCGCACAGACAGGTTATTTGCTTCATCGTGCATTATTTCCCCTCTCCGTTTATCTGCCAAGCAAACATTCAGGAGATAATTTATTTGCTGACAAATTCAGACAATTTAAAGACAGCTCCTAGGACATTTGCCGCGTCGTGGTTTTGGCTGCCTCCACTAATACCTTGGCCCTGAAATATTGCTCGTTTAAATGCTACATTACTAGGAAGATGAAGAGATCAGCGTTTGCAGGACCTGCTCATGCATTTCCTGGGGATTTCCTGATGCAACGGGAAAGACGAGGAGCTCTCAGCGACCCAAGGCCATGGCCACAGGCAAGTTTTCTTGCGTGCCCTTGCTGCTTACCAAGCTCACGCCTACGCATTAGCCACAAGACTACCTGGGGAAGCTTCAGCCCTGGAAAGCCATTGTGGGGACGGAGAGGTGTCCCCAAACCATCAGCTGAACATTTGGGGAATGCCTGCGAGGGAGAGGACGTGGAAGCGCCATCCCTCTCATCCTCAGCGGTGAAAGAGGGGAAAAAAAACCCTTAATGATCAAACTCTCCAGGCACAGCCAGGCCCATCCACCCACCGGCACGCCACGGCTTCCACAGATGGCCCTCCCAAGGGGACGGGGGGGACGTGCAAATGTCCCCAAGTCCTGCCACGTCGCAGCCTGCGAGCCACCATGTCATTATCTGTCTTCAGCCAGTGCCAGGCAGGCAGTAAATCTCTCCCATCGTAAACATCACCTCCTCGAGCCTCCAACCATCACCTCGGCAGCAGCGCTGTCAGCAAGACGGATCCCCTGTTGCCTTGTTTACTGCATTAATCGCTACAAGCCTCTTTTAGCTGGAAATGGCTCAAAATGCACAGGGTGGGGTGAGGAGGGGGCCTGGGATCGGGCTCTGCCGGGACAAAGTTCCCTGCCGGGAGCGGCAAAGGGGCACATCAGCAAAGCAGTTTGTAACGAGACACGGGCAAACGCCGCTCCAGCACGTGCCCTGGGGCGATCACCCCCACTCCGGGCACCCCTGCACCCTCCTGTGGGGTGCCCAGCAGCACCCTCCCTGCAGGCATGGGCACGCTGTGGATGCAGCATCAACGCTGGCTAAGCAAGAGCCGGATCCTGACCCTGCGCTGTCAAACGGCCTCATTTCTCTGCAACCACCCCAGCTTTTAGCCTGCTCAGGTGAGACAGGAGCTGCTTGCGAGGGAGCAAGGATGCACCGGTGGCTTCATGCCTTACCCGGGACAGCGGTGCTCCTGCCAAGCACACGGTGAGAAAGAGGCAGCTGTCCAAACGCTGCGAAACAATGCAGAATTCAGCCCCAAACCCCCCAAATCTGGGTGGGTTTGTACCCACAGAAGACGGGGCCAAGGGAAGGGAGACGTGCAAGAAGCGTGTGTGAGAGGGAGCAGCCCTGGGAGCTTTGCACAGGGACTGTGCCTTTGCACGCACACGACCCAAGCAGGCTCCGCACGCATCCCGGATCACGCACAGCACAGCAGGATGCTCAACAGCATTTTTGTGCAACAACCCTGTCCGCTTTTAAGCGAGCCGTTGCCATCACGACCCCAGCAGACACCCGAGCGCTCGGGCAGGCGAGCAGCTCGGCATCGCCCACGTTCCCCACACTGCAGAAGCGCCGGCGTTTCTCCAGCCTTCCCCAAATTCCCACCTGGCTTTGATGCTTAGTCCAAAAAAAACCACGCTCACAACCAAGACCGCTGCACACAGAGCATTAATTGCCACGTAGCTGCCTTGGGCTGGGCTGGCAGCTCCGCAGCAATCAGGATGTGGCCGAGCTGAAAGGCCATAAGGGGAAAGCAAGCGAAACTTTTCTAACGCCTGCCCTGGGCTCTCTGCCATCTCCTTTATGTCCCCGTGCACCCCGTGCGATACAGCAACACACACCCACGAGCCTCCGCTCGCCCCCGGCATCCCCACAGCTCTTACTGGTGCACTTCTTGATGCTGCTGCCCTTCTTCAGTGCGTGCCGGCTCAGCTTGCAGTGGAAATTTTCCTCCCAAAACTCAGCAAACCAGATGTTTCGGCGGTTGTTGTCCAGCGTCCTGCTGGAGAAGTAGCGGTCGAAACCTGCCCGGGGAAGAGGGGACGGAGGGGATAAATCTCTGGGATGGCAGAGAGATGCTTAACATGGCCCAAAACTCCCCAGGCAGCGGGGAAGCAGGGTCTAGTGAGCGAGGGGGTCTAAGGACACATAAGAGCGTGGTGGGTTTGTGTCCGAGCTGCCACTCGGCAAAGCTGCAGGCTGGAATAACCCACTCGGGGAAGACCTGCTGCAAAATACGGAGTCTTTCACAGCCAAAACCTTGCAGTTAAGGGGATACCATCGAGGGGGACAGCCGACCCAGGGGGGAGCTGAGGGAACCCACCGAGCGCAGCCCCTTACCTTTGACAGAGACCCGCTTGGGCAGGATGGTGACAGAGCCCTCGGCCACCTCCTCCAGGTGCAGGACCGGGGAGATTTTGGAGCCCCAGCTGTCCGAGCCCATCCAGATGAAGTGTCCCGTCTGGTTCGCCCTCTTGGCCGCCTCCAGCACCCTTCTGCAGAGAGAACCAACAGGCGCTGGTGCTCGTTGGCACCGCGGGGCCGGGGCACCGGCTTCGTGTCCGGCCCCATGGAGGCGGGGATGCTGGCACGGGGCATATGTGTACGTCCCCCATAATTACCCAACATTAGGGAAAAAAAAAATCAGGTTATGCGACAGCAGGGAGGAAAAGCAGCAGCACTGGAGAGCGCGCGTGTGCTCTCAGCTCCGAGCAGCGCTGCAAGCTACGGGAGAGAGCCAGCCAGTGCTGCCAGTGCCCAGGCTAGAGCTAAACTGGGCTCTGCTGGGCTCAACTGGGCAGCTGAGCAGCAGTGGGGAGCCGGAGATGCCATCCGTCCTGCCAAGCATCCCTCATCGTGGCCAGACGCTCAGCCGCACGTGCCTGCACGCTCCACCGGCACCAGCCAGTTCATCTTAGTAGGTGGATGGGAGCGTTCCTGGATCTGACCCTCCGGGCTCTTTTTTCCCAGGGCTCGCTGTCCCCTCGGGGGCTTGTGTGGGTCCCCAGCCCCATGGGAGCAGGGCCCAGGGCAGCTTTGTCTCCCCGTCTCCCCGTGCAGCGAGGCGGCAGGTTTGTGACTCACCCCCCGCCGTCGGGAGCTGATCATTTCAAGTCCAGATGGTGTTTGAAACGCGTGATAAGGAAAAAAACCGTACAAATCGAGCAGAGAGTGGAAACAAGACGGGAAGAGGCAGGCGTGCTCTGGGAGCCGCAGGGCCAGCGAGCAGCCGGGGAGCCGTGCCGGCTGCTCCGTGCTCACCCCAGGTTGCCCCAAGCTCCGGGCGCATCCCGCCGCAGGGAGGTCAGCAAAGCCCACGTCCCGCTCCGAGCACGAGCAGCATCTCCAGCTGCCTGCGGTCCTCGTGCCGGGCAGGATCTCCCCAGGGCGAATCGAGGACGTTCCCGTGAGATCGGTGATTTACACCCGATCTGAGCCAGGCAGAAATTGGAGCAACAACCATCCCCGGACCGTCTTGCTCGGCAGCGTGGCCCTGCGCATTTCGGGAGAGGCAGCGCACCGTCTTCCAGGCTCCGCAGCCCAAGCTGGCACGAGGGTCGGGATCACGGCAGTCTCCACGCCCGGGCTAAACCCACGCTTACCCGGTGCCAGGTGGGTGTGCGTAAACCAATGTTCATGGGATGTAATCCTATTTGGATGGGTAAATGTTTACAAACCCCAGTTAATGGGGCTTGCCATTTACACAGCGAGGTAAATCCCCCGTTTCTCACCACGCACCCGCGTAAATGTCAGGTTTGCAGACATTTCTATTAAGGAAGGAAAAAAGAAACTCGGAGCGTTTGCACATCTGATGTAAACTGATTTAAAATCGCAGTTTACCCACATTTACATAATGTTTGCTGATTAATAAATTAGATACTTAGGAAATCAGGGGTAGTTCCATGTGAATCATTCTGCTCCATAAACAACGGGAGCTGCAAGACGTCGCTTCGCCTGCAGAGCAGCTCATCACCTCAAAGCGTCCCCAGCCCCGCTGGGCAGGCAAGGCAGCGAGGGGGGGTCCCCGAAAGGCCCCCCCGGACCCGTTCTTGTTCCACGCTGGGAGCTGAGGCTGCACAGCAAAGCAGAACCAGCGCCTGGATGCTGCTGAGCGAGGCCCCACGCCAGCTCTGACCCAGCTCGTGAGCGGCGTGAAGCAGCCAGGTCGTGACAGCAGGGGTTTCCAAAACCAACAGAAAGCGAATTTTTCCTCCTTTGAGCTCTGTCGTGCTGTGGTTTGACGGCAGCAACGTGCCAGGCGGCCACGCTGAAGTCAGCTCTGGTGGGTCCCTGCTGCAGACGTGTCCCTGCCACGCTGCAAGGTGTGTCCTCTCCCCACTGCAGACGTGTCCCTGCCACGCTGCCAAGGCAGCTATGCAGGCACGTCTGCTCCACGTTGCAGACACGCCTACACCACGTTGCAGACACACCTACACCACGTTGCAGACACATCTGCACGCTGCAGGCACGGTCGGCTCCCGTTGCAGTGCCCAGCTCCTGCCACGAGCATCCCGCATCCCACGCCCCGGCCAGCAGCACACGTAGAGCGCGTGTCGGGCTCGGTGCAGGTGCCCTGAAGTGTATTCCCACCCCGCAGCCTCCCCCCGCAGCCAGGCTGGCCCCTCGCACCTGATATCGTCTTCGTTAGCGAAGATGATGACGGCCCGCGCGTGGGAGGTCTCCAGGAGGCGGCGGATGATCTTGTCGAACTCTCCCGGCTTGGGCTCCCGTGGGATCTTGACGGACTGGGCCACGCACACCCCCCCTGCGGCAGAGAGAGCCCCAGCACTGAGACACCCCTGCGAGACCCCATCCCCTGGGGACAGCCCCTCTCCCAGGGCTCCTCGGCCTCACAACAGGCAAACAGGGGTCTCCCCAGCTCACCTGCCCCCCAGCCACAGCGAGGGGCTCAGCACCGTGCCACCTCCGCAGCCCACCACCCCCAGAGCCCCCTGGCCACCACCCAGCCCCCCGGGACACGTACCCGAGCCCTCCCCTTACGCCTCCTCTCCCAGGTCGCTGCCTTCATCCCCTCCTCTCCCTCATGGCTCAGTCCTTCTGCGTCGCCTTCCCTCCCATCCCGCACTTCCATCGCTCATCTCTGCCTTCCACCCGCTCCTCCTCGTACCTGTCATCCCGAGTCACAACCACATCGCGCCCCGTCCCCCCGACAGACACACAGGTCCCATCCCGGCGGCTCGGAGAGGGTTTTCCAGCCAGCTCTGAGCACCAACCCCTCCCCAGCCTAGGACTGGATTTTGCAAAGGGGTCTGCACGTGCAATGGTCGAACGCTGGCAAAAACAGCCCATGGGAAGAGGAGACGATGGGCTGCAGCCCCGGCACGAGGCCGTCGTCCCTGAGACAGCAGCCTGACCCTGCAAAGGGTTTTGTTCCCATCCCTGCGGCACCGGCCGAGCTCCCAGCCCAGCTTTCCACGGGGCAATTGCAAAAGCAGCTAATTAAAATTAAAAGAGACAAGGGGAAGCTGGCAATTGGAAGAGTCCCCACACACGGCTGCTGGGCTCCCAGCCTCCAGCTCTGAAAAGCCAGAGCCCTCCTGCTCCTGCATTTTTGCAGATGCCAATAAAAAGAGAGATGGGAGAGAAAATTAAACATTGTGGGACCTTCTGGATGTAATTGATGGTCTCAATTTGCATAGTAAATGACACGGCTGATACCTCGCCTGCCACTAAAAGATCCCCGCTTAAGCAAAGGTCAGAGTAATTAGCACACGGCGGCGGGGAGAGATTTCCCAGCTTATGGCCCTGGAGAGGAGCAGGGAGAGGATGGGATGGGGACAGGCACCGAGGCGGAGGCCTCCAGGATGGGAGGGTTCACTCCTTCCCGCAGGGCTGGAGGAAAATTGGGGTAATTTGGCCCCTTGCAGCCTAACGACAGAGGCGGGGTAGATCTGATGGGTGCTGAGCATGCAGCGAGGGAGGTTGCAGGGATGGGGATAACAGCATCTCCCAGCAAACACCCGCTGGCCAGGGAGCATCGCCCGCCCCGGCCCCACACGGCCCAGCCACAGAGAGGGGGGTTTCAGGGTTTTTTTTTTCCCTATGGTAAGAAATTGGGCCAATTTGCTGTTTGTTTCCCATATGGGGAGCCAGATGGATGGAGAGGAGGGAGTTGGATAAACAGACTCCTGGACAGACAGATCAGCCAGGCGAGACAGGCAGCAGCAGGCAGCGCTGGCAGGACTGGGACGTCCCTGCCCAGGGGACGCTCAGCCCCGGTCACTGCCGAGCCCCCGGCCAGGCCAGGGTGGCACCGGCTGTGCCGCCAGAGTCGGCAGCTCCGGCTAAGGAGCCAGTGCAGCTTAATTACAGTTTCCATGGCAATAAAAGGAGAAAAGCCAACAAAAGCAGCAGTTTGCAAACACGAGAGCCTTCCAAGAGCCCCGGCGCAGAGTCGGGTGGGTGCACGCACACACGAGGGATGGCTCAGGGCTGGTACAAGCGCACACCCGCGTGCCACCGAGCACCAACACCGCGAGGCTCCTGTGCCGTCCATGCTCTGCTCCGGGCTCGTGTGAGCACGGGACGCTACGTGCCGCGTGTCCCACCACGCCGTGTGCCCCTGCACACGTGGGTGCCCATGACCGTGTGGCACAGGGACACGGGGGTTCCCGGCACGGACACGGCGGCTGCAGCACCAGCCCCTTCCCAGCACGGCCAGAGCAAACCCAGCTTCAAGACTTTCCCAAGCCACCAACAAATCTTTGGATTGGGGTCTTCCCTACGCATTTTATTCCCCTCACCTCGAGCTTTGAGCATCCCCAGGATCCCGTGGCTGTCCCATGCCGGCTCTGCCCATGCTGCTGGGGTACACGGGACCCCAACCTGGAGGATGCTCAGCAAAAGCAAGCTCATGGGGGGAGGATAAACCCCGCAGGGGCAGCAAGTGGCCTTGGGTGAGCTTGCGGCAGGGACCGTCCTCTTGTACGCATGGCAAGAGGGGGTGGCAGAGGAGACGGGCCCATAAATAAATAAGAAAGGAGACTAAATCGATGGCAATTCAGAAATGACCAAGTTACTCAGCAGCTCCATTAAATCAAACTAACGAGGAGTGTAACAAAAAATGGATATGGGCAATTAGGATGTAACGAGGACCTTATTAACGCAGTGGCTGGAGAGTGCGGAGCATGGAGCGGGACGTGGCCAGGCCAGCGGGAGGGGAAAGCGGGGATGGGGACCCAAAAAAGTGGCTGGATGCTGGGAGAAAACTGCCCCGAGGATGGACATGGATGTCTGCAACCCCTGGCTGCACCGCCTGTGCCCTACAGGTTACTACAGCTCATCGGGGCTCTCCGGGCTTAAAAATAACACAACCCTCGCCCAGCTGAAAGCTCTCGGAGGGTCTGGGAGCCCCACATTGCCACAGCACCCTTCTCCAGCCCATGCTAGCAACACTGCTTAATGTTTTTATCTTCTTAATTATTGAAATCTTCTTAATAATGAAAAAAAGAGGTCTGGGGGTCAGGGGGAGGTGGCTGGGGCGGGCAGAGCTGTGCGTTTCGGGGCAGCCCCGCTCACCTCCAGCAGCCCAGGCGCTCAGCACCTGCATTATTCATGGCCCCTGAGCACCGCAGCGGGAAGGGGGATTTGCCAATTGATGCTCCTACTGCCTTTGCGCAAAAATCCATTTAGTCAAAACACTCCTTTAAAGCAAGAAATCAAAGCGTGGAGGCGACCACGCTCCCTCCTCCGGCGGGACGGCACAGCATGGCTCCCCAACTCGGGCCAAGGTCTGACTCTGGGAGAAGGCAGGAGGTGAGGAACGGGGACCCCTTTCCTCCCCCAGCTTTGGAAAAGGACCAAAGAGGAGCAGGAACAGCAGGGAAAGCCTCCAGCATCGGGGCAGCATCCCACAGCCAGCTGCCAGAGACAGCTCGGAGGCAGGCACCCGATTTAAGGCTGCTCAGACACAAGATCCCACGCATGCCATCACTGAGGGACAGCAGCACGGGGTGCAGGGCGCTTGTAGCAAGAAACAGCCTCGAAAAACCCAGCTTGGATCCATTCCCAAACCTCCTGTGGGCTGGGGCAGCAACCAGGTACCTGGAGCTGCAGTCCCAGGGTTTGGAGCTGCTTTTGGCTCCTGGCCCGAGCCCCCGCGGCGGTGGCATCCGGGTCCCACAGTGGCAGAGCCAGCAGCTTCGCAGGGAGGCTGCTGGGAAGAGCCACGGATGAAATATTCAGCAGCCTGTATCCGGGGAAGCAGAGACCGACAGGGAGAGTTGAAACGGTGGGGATGTAATTACGGGAGGTGGCCAAGTGTGCCCAGCGTTGCCACTTGCAGCCCTTTCTCTGCTGCCTGCCCAGAGCTCGCCATAACAAGCCCACCCCGGTTAATAAGCGACGGCCACCCCGTCCCACCCAGGCGGGTCTCAGCACAGACGCCCGTCAGGGCAAGAGGGAAAATCTCCCGTGCAAAACCGGGCTGTGCAGCGAGAGCGGCTCTGCAAAGGGAAGGGTTTGCCGCGGGGCTCGTCCTCTGGCAAATGACCCGTCCTCCTGCCAGGAGAGCCAGGCCAGCGGGGATGCGTCTGCACCCGAGTCCCACCTTGGCTGCGGGGGCAAAACCGCAAGGGTCTGTGCCCTGTGCCACACAACAGCCCCGTGCACCCATCCCAGCCATGCGGCGCTTGCTTGCCAGTATCACAGAATCACAGACTGGTTTGGGTGGGAAGGGACCTTAAAGATCACCCAGTTCCAACCCCCCTGCCATGGGCAGGGACACCTTCCACTAGACCAGGTTGCTCAAAGCCCCATCCAACCTGGTCTTGAACACTTCCAGGGATGGGGCATCCACAGCTTCTCTGGGCAACCTGTGCCAGTGCCTCGCCACCCTCACAGTGAAGAATTTCTTCCTTATATCTAATCTAAATCCACCCTCTTTCCGTTTAAAGCCATTACCCCTTGTCCTATCACTACATGCCCTTGTAAAAAGTCCCTCTCCAGCTTTCTTGTGGGCCCCCTTCAGGCACTGGAAGGCCGCTATAAGGTCTCCCCGGAGCCTTCTCTTCTCCAGGCTGAACAACCCCAACTCTCTCAGCCTGTCTTCATAGCAGAGGTGCTCCAGCGCTCTGATCATCTTCGTGACCCTCCTCTGGACCCGATCCAACAGGTCCGTGTCCTTCTTGTGCTGAGAGCCCCAGAGCTGGACGCAGGGCTCCAGGTAGGGTCTCACGAGAGCAAGGCAACGCCGTCCGGGAGCCAACCGCTGCCTGCACCGTCCTCAAGCACATGGCTGCATCCCTCCCACCAGCATCACCCCCAGCCCGGCAGGATCCCGGCATCCCCACGGCTCTGCCAGCCACTCGCCGGGGCCCTCGGGGACTCTCCTTATTACAGCGGGGTTAACGCGTGTTGTCAAACACAGGTCAGGGTTTAATCTCCGCCATTATGTGCTCGCTGGGAGCGCAGCTGCTTGCAGGAAGCGCGACGCTGAAGTGCCCTCTTGATTGCAGGTAGATAATAAGCTTTTGCTGTCGCTAACATACACCATCAATCAGGGAGCGCTCTGCCGGGGCTCCCCGCAGAGCTGGCGGCTGCCAAGCACTGGGTGAGCACGGGCCCGGCGTGTTGGCGAAGGGGGGCCCGGCTCAGCCATGCTGGGAACGGCGATGTGCACGTCCCCTCCACTGCCACGCACTCCCCGGGCAGCCCTGGGCACCCCGAGGAGGGGATCGGGCTCTGCACAGCCCGGCTTCTGCAAGCAGCACCTGCACGGCTCCCCTGCGTGCTCCTGGCCCTCCATTCCTTCCCCCCAGCCATTTAAACGAGATTCCCAAGCCCAGAGCCTTAACGGGCGAGCGGCTGGCTGCTCCCCTGCCCCGGGATTCGTTATTCGTGTCACTTCAAAGCCTCCAGGAACCGACTCATCAGAGGAGAAGTCATTAGGGACATGGCTCTGTGGCCTCGCAGAGGCAAAGCTCCTGTCCTGTCGCAGGACCGGTGTGCTTTGGTCTAACCACGGAGCACGGGATGTCCTGCACAGGACGAGGGTTTGCACCGTCCGTCCGTCCACCCATCCGTCCATCCATGCAGCAACAAGTGGCTTTGCAATTTGGAAAAGGCTCCCTACATCCTATGGGTCCCCGCACACAAGCCCGGGTGGGGAGAGCGATGTGATGGGGAAACGGCCCCGTGCCACGGCACGAGCCGAGGGAGAACGGCAGCGCTGGTGAGCCAGCCCGGGCCCCATCACATGCGGCTCTAATCCCTCCTTTGTTGTGGCAGAGCCCTAATGAGAGCGATACCCGGATTATCCTGCACGAACGCTGCGATATCCCACGAGTCCCAGTCCCGCTTCTGGCAAAGCACCTCCACTACCAGTCGGGTGTGCTTGGGGACACCAACCTGCCTTCATCACCCAAAACCAGCCCCAACGCATCCCCTGGTGCAGCCAGGTCTCACCCCGTAACCTCCTGCACTTCACTGCAAGGTGGGCATCTCACCCCTTCCCTCCTGGGAATACAAAGCAGGGAGCGATGGCAGCTCCCTGACCCCCGTGGTTTTGCAGCCTGGTCCCACTTCGGGGACTGCAGGTCCCTCCTTGTGTGCCCTGGGCTCTGCATCCCCATCACCGGAGGCTCCCAGCACTTGCCGCCTGCCTCGTCCCTGGAACTGGCTCCCTTGTCCCTGGAACTGGCTCAAATGCTGCTTTTCAGTGTTTTGAAATCTCACCAGACATTGTGAATCTGAGCAATTTGCGCCTGCTTTTCAACTTGCCTGCATTGCCGGGCTAAATCAGTAATTAATGAATTTGCAATGGGGAAAAGAAGGGGGGAAAAAGCAAATCTTCAGCTCAAACCTAGGGCTTTGGGTGGGATGCCAGGGAGCAGAAAATTCAGTTTTCTCGCTTAGGTAATAACAGCACAGACTGTGTCCATGGGCGGGATCCTCTGCTAAAGACCTAATCAGGGGTTTGGGCGAGTCAAGCCCCCCAACTCCTGCAGCCCCTCTGCGGGCGAGCTGCCCCTTGGGCTGCATCTCCTTCCCCGTCACCCTGCTCCAGCTGTGAACTGGGAAGAGCCAGGAGACTCTTAGGGATTTTGGGGGAGGTTTATAGCAAGATTTTGCAGTCTTTCCCCCGTCTACTGCTCTGCAAAGGGAGCATCGCTCTGCAGCCAGAGGCTTGAGTTTATTCTCTGCAGCAGAGACCCCCACCCATCACATGACTCCAGGAGCTGGGGCTTGAAGTGCCAGATGAGCCCTGAAAGCAAAGACAGCTTTTTCCTGCATTTACCTCATTTATCATAATCATTTATCTCATCTCTCCCCCCCCAAGCCCACATCATGGAAAACACTGATGCTCTCTGCTTCACCGATCCCCCGGGGCTGCATCTCCCATCCCACCCCATCTCGGACCGGACCTCGCCACGAGCTACACGGAGCCGCCGGCATTTGCCTGGCACGACCAGCCCGGGTCACCAGCCCGCGGGCACCCCCCAACACACACCGAAAATATTAAAGAGCAAGTTATCGACCGGGGCTGCCTCCAAAGCCCAGGTTTGGGCTGCGAGCCAGAGCCCACGCGCCAGCCTCGACCACAGCTAATAACTCCTCTTTGCCCAGTCCCGCTCGCCTCCCTCCCCGCTTCCACCGCACAGAGGGAGCGCTGCGAGACGTCAAAACAAGGCGCGGAGTTAAGAGGCGAGGGCAGCGTTATTTACAGCAGATTGCAGCCAGCAAACGGAGCGAGCCCCGGGGCTGGAGGGAGCGTTTTCCCAGCCCAGCAGCCCCAGTTCAGCTCTGGCTCTCCCCAGTCCCTGCAGGACGCTTTGCATCCACCAGCAAACAGCTCGAGGGCAGGGAAGGTTTTTAGGTGGGGAAACTGAGGCACGCCTCCCTTCGGGCTGTATCGGGGTACACAGTGTTGACAGTAGCAAAATGAAAAGCAGCAGCGGGGGGAAAGAAATAGGAAAATAACCCAGGAAATGTGGTTTCAGCCTCCGAGGAGCCTGCAAGAGTTTCAGGACCCAAAGTGGCAATGGCAGCAGAACCTGGGTGACCAGACCTGTCCCTCCGGCTCCCCGTCCTGCACAAAGAGGTGCCGCATCCAGCGGGAGCTGGCGCTGATTTTTGTGCAGGGGGTGGGATGACAGAGACCAGCACAGGAACTCAGGGGATGGGTATGCCCGTGATTTTGACCCATGGGTGCCAGGGACCCTTCCTGAGCCACGCTGTGAAAGGACCTAGATGATCCTAGGGGTCTTTCCCGACCTTAAGGATTCTATGACCTGCTCAGAGATGCTCCATTTGAGCCCCAGAGGGGACAGGGATGCCACCACCCTTGGTGTTATCTGCCAGAAAACACCTGCAGGAAAATGTTGACCCAAACCCCAGAGCAGGGACCCTTTGGGCTCTCGGCATCGTGCCACAAAAAGGTGTCCAGCTCGGTGCCAGCTGGGAGGATTTGGCTGGGGAGCTGAGACGCCAGCAGCACGTAACAGCCCTGCGGTGAGCCGCGGTGACTGAGTGCCGACTGCACGAGAACAGCCATCCTCGGGGACGAAAGGGAGCCGGATCGCCAGCCCTGCTCTGCCCTGCCGCTCATCACACCTCGCTGGCACGGGGCTGAAGGTCACTTGCCTTAAATCCTGCACGCATCGCTGGGGCGGGGGGAAACTCCAGGGGCAGGTACCAGGGGCAGGTACCCACCAGCATCATCCTCCCATCCATCCCAGCTGTCCCATGGGGACGGCATCTGCAGAGCGCAGGATAGGATGATCCCCAAGGCCAGCAAATAACCAGGATTAGCAACCTCCAGGGTTGCATACACAAATCTGCTGTGAAGTCATATTCGATGCTTGGTTATGCCTTAAGACTTGGGAGCGGCTTTTTGGGGGTGACATCCTGATGCATCAACCAAAAGTAATGAACCTGGGTTAAAACCAGAAAGAGACAGCCATGAATGTCGCAAGGGGATGAACAAATGCATCACAAATATATATCAGCCTCTTAACGAAAAATATAGAAAACTCAGCGAAGGATAAAACAATAGATGGGGGAAATGACAGTGGAAAACTGATCCAGACACATGAGTAAGGAGCCCTGCGTTTGGCTGGAAATATTACCCTCTTCACAAAACCGAGCGCTGCACATTACGACGCATGGCATAACACGCCGCGCTCACCACCTAAATTACATAAACATAAATCTAATACTTCATCTCGAAGAGCTCGGCGACAGCGGAGATGTCAGCACAGGCAGAGCTAAAGGGCTGCGGACGGGTCTGTCCATCCACTAAATGATGCCGCGGATCAGGGTCGTGGGGAGACGCTGTACGAGAGGAGAGGAAGGTGGGGACGCTGGGGACACCCCGCTGCTGGCCCTGCCTCGCACCTTGGTGTCAAGGTGTAAATGCAGCTGACACCCACTGCCTTCGCAGGATGCTTTGGGGGAGCACTTAAAACACTTAAACATGGCCAAAGAAAATTCATCCTTTGCAGACATAACATCTTTGCACCCAAAAAACCTTCACTCTAGTGAATAAGGACTGTCCAGCCATGGGTGCAACCACCAGCAATCGCCCCAATATATAAGATGTAATAGCCCAATATATAAGATATAATGGCCTGATATATAAGATATCACGGCCTTCCCAGGTCAGTCTGTCTCGGCAGCCCAGGGCCAGCCCCGGCTGCAAGAACAACTTGTCCCTAGGGCGAGTTCCTTGTCCCCCCGCCGGCGGAGGGCATGGGTTTGTGCCTCGAGCAGAAACGCTTTCCACCGCGACAGCGAAGGCTTTAACGTGAGGCTTTGCTAAAAATTGAAACTGAAGGTCAAGTTGATAACGCATCAGAAAGCAAACAGCTTGAATGCTAACTGCTAACTACGGCAATGAGCATTATTTGCCTGATGGAAATAAAAACTGACTCCGAAGACTCGGGCTTGGCATGAAAAATGAAGCGGATCGCTGTTCGGGAGGAGCGCGGGGAGATGCTCACCCTGATCCCAGGGTCGGCCGGCTCTTTCCCCCGCATAAATACCCCGGCACGGGTAAACTCCGCCGCTTGACAAACTGCTGGCAAACCCTAGGCAGAGGCCAGATCCTGAGTCAGCCGACAGCCCTTTTACATCGCTTTGACAGCCTGGAGGCACCTTGGAGCAGCAATAAATCGCAGGACCCTTTACGCTGCCGGAGAAGTGCAGATGAGAGCCAGGCGTATACAAACAGGCTATAAAAGAAGGGGACGGATCCTTCACCCATTCCCAGCGGCTCTATAAAGCTGTTCGGTGCCAGCAGAGCTGCCCCTATTTATGGGGGAAGGCAGAAAGGCGAAGGTGGCACAGCCCGGCTCTTCCCCCGACCTTGCAGTTGCCACCACAGGAGGCAAGGCTGGGGGATTTTCAAATAAAAAAAGGAAAAGGAAAAAAAAAAAAAAGAAAAAGCACGTTCTTGGTCCAACTGCACCGTTACTCACGGCTGTGGAGCTACCTTCCATGGGCAAAGCAGCGAGGCCAACCCCCGGCGCTCCCTCCTGGGGGAGATGCTTTAGGGAGCCGCTCGGAGCCCACCCAGGCACCCAAGGGAGAGCCGCATCCCCGGGGCCCCGTGCTCAGGCTGATATATGACGGCTCTTATAAATAAACCTATTCCTGCAGCACAAGCAGGGAAGCAGCGTTACTGCTGATAACGCATGGGCTGCACTTACGCCGCCGTTATACTGCAATTACAGTGGAATTATGCTTTTTGATAACTAAATTATCACTAATGCACATAATCGTTGGGTTATGTGGATACACAAATTACAGGACTGCCTCAGCCCCGGATTAATACGCGTGCATTTCAACTCCATGTAGACTCGTTTACTCTGCAATTACGCCATCATATCATTAACCATCTGGTTATAGGAATTCGCGGTAACCACAGGTATCTCAAAGAAGAAGGGCTCGTGCTGCAGTGGGACCACCGGTCATGACAACCACTCCTTACTGGGGCTTAATGGAGGAGGAGCGTGGGTTCGAATCGTGCCTGTGCATCAACCCGCTCCTCCCGGCCACGTGCAGCCCGGCACCCGGACCCCCCAGGGTGGCAGCAGCCATGGATGGGGCGGGAGAGCATCCTCCAGCTGCGCTTGCTGCAGGATAAGGGCACAACAGGGCCAGGCATGGGCTAACGGAGCTGCTTAACCCAGTGTTACTGTCACCTCCCATGTCACCCAGCGGTCCCATCAGCCCAGGACCCGACGGCCCGAGGCAGGCAAGGAAACTCTCCTTTTTTGAGCGGAAAAATGCTTACGATAATGCAAAATGCCCCCCCACCCCCCGCGAAAGGCTGCTTTCCCTTATTCCTCCCGTAGTCAGATGAGAATCTCATTATCATCACTAGCCAGATGGGGCTGCTGTTAGCATTTACAAACCCCGGGAGGGTTAGCGGCGAAGCTGTTAACAGAGCCAGAACCGCAGCCCTTTGCTCACAGCCCTGCAGCCCTTCCATGGGGCACCCCATCCCGCAGGGCACCCCATCCTGTGGGGCACCCCGTCCAGCTCCCCCAGACCTGCCGGGCATCTCATGTGCCCAGTGGCACCTTCCCATCTGCAGCCCCGTGTATCCCCTGCAGCAACTCGCCGATACACCCCGAGCCCAGCTCAGCGCAGGCACCCCGGCACCGCTCACACCCGCATCCCCATCACGGGGCACGCAGGCAGCATGCAGGCAGCACGCAGGCAGCACGCCCCGCGCCCAGCTGTACAACGAGCATCGCACCCGCCTACTCCGAAGCATCCCCATGCAACTCCTTGCAAAACCGCAGCCCTGTGAAAATATTCTGCTTTTCAAGTTAAAATCCTGAAGAGCAGATTCCAGGTTGAATCCCCAGATGGGTTTCTCCGCATATTAAAAGCACAGCCAGTTCCCAGTGCCAGGGCGCGCGCGCGAGACAGAATTAACGCTGCTCCTATTTATAGGGCTTTGATTAGGAGCTCGTCACCTAGAAGTTTTTATTCCCTTTATCCATTTATAAGGCCATAACACAGTTTGACTAGCTCCAGATAGGCTGGTGTCCCACCGATTTTGCCAGAACTTAATGTGCCATTCAGATACAGTTAAGCCAGTAATAGGCAGCAGCCTGTGCGCTGCAGGGTTTTAACTGCCTCGGAAAACACTCTTTAGCTCCCGGCTCGCCCCGTGCACGCGATGCTGCGGAGGCGAAGCAAAGCCGGAGTGAGGAGGGACCCCGGCGCTGTGCCGGTCCCTCCGTGGGGTCTTGGGGTGGCTTCGGGCTCATGGTAATAGCACCCATGACAGCAACACCTGGGGGTCCTCACCATCCCAGTCAGTCCTGGGATTGATGCTCGGCCACCAGTGGGTACCCAACAGCTCCTCCCGAGGCTGCTAATCCCCCCTAAGCATCCCAGCGCTCCCGTCAGCAAAACGCTTTCTGGCTCCAGACAAATCCTCCCAAAGAGTTTTGCTGAGCAAGGACTTTCTGCCTGTCCAAAGCCTATAGACAAGTTAAAGCACCTGCCCTCGGGGATAATGCCGCTAAAATTGGGCAAAGCGCGCGTTGATGCCAACTTTATTTTCTGTTAAAACCTGGGAGTATTTGTAAAAGTCTTTTCTTCTGGAACGCGCCCAGCGCAGTGGCTCAGCCACAGAGGGAGGGAGTTAGACCGGCTCGGCAGCCACCGGCTCGACGGATCTGAGGTCTCCTGGTGAGCAGGGAACGGGATCTCAAGATGCTTTCCAAAAGGAGCTGGCAGCAATAAAGCAGCCTGCCCTGCAGAGCAGGGGCAGCTCGGGATTGCTGGTCCCGATCCTTGCTGGAGAGCTCGGACCCTTGCTGGCCACCACACTGTCCTTGACATCAGCAGGGCAGCCCCAAAACCTGCACCGCCCTGGGATCGTCCCCCAGACCGTGCCGTCCACCCCTGCTTATGCACCGCAACCACATCACAGCTCAGGCCAAGAAGCCCACCCAGATGCACCCCTCCATTCCCACGCGTTGCCTTTTCTCCTCCAGCCCCAGCTGCTCCAAAGCCCACGCCGAGCCCCCATCCCGGGGGACACCCACTCACCATCCTCCCTGGACTTCTGGATGAAGGCCTCCACACCGCTTTCGCCATAGCTGCCCTCGGAGGCTAAGGTGGAGACGT
Organism: Balaeniceps rex; assembly: GCA_013401315.1. Classification (NCBI taxonomy): domain Eukaryota; kingdom Metazoa; phylum Chordata; class Aves; order Pelecaniformes; family Balaenicipitidae; genus Balaeniceps; species Balaeniceps rex. The sequence continues at coordinate 39,346 of VYZW01003126.1, read as the reverse complement.
AGTTCCACTTGAGGGCTTTGACGATGTCCACCATGGCTTGGGCCTGGTAGGTGTCAGACGGGACGACACGGGAGAAGAAGTCGTAGCGGCTGTTGTCGCTCAGGTCCGGCGCGGTGGAGGCATAGCTGATCTGGGGGATCTGGGATGGAGAAAGACAAAGCTTCAGGAGAAAGAGGTGACCTCCACCCCACTGCGATGCCCTCACCTTGCCCGTGCTCCCAAAGCCCTGCTCTGGAGGAGAGGGAGGTGGAAATCAAGATTATGGGTCAGGTGGGAGCAAGTGCCACCAGACAGACACGGAATGCTCCACAGCACCCAGGACCAGCAACTCAGGGAGGGGAGACCACGAAGTGGAGGGTGATCAGCTCTACTGGGTCTTGGTGGCAACCCAAAGGCTTTGATCTGGTGATTTCCACCCATAATTGGGTCCGGGAGACACAAAACCACCCCAACCCATGCCGGGACACCCATCTCCTCTGCGCCCTCCAGACGGGTCTAAACCCACACACACCAATGTCTGGGAAGGGGGAAAATAAAACCATCAGAAAGCGCAGAGCTGCTGCTCTACGTTTCTGCCCACAGAAGTGCCCGGCTGGGCGGAGCCCGGCAGGTCAGAAGGACTCCAGGATCTCCTGAGGAAAACCAGCAACCAGCCCCAGGGCAGAGCAGCCACCAGTAAGTCCCTTCGAGGTCCGCCAAGGAGCCGGGCAGCCCCAGGCCTTGCAGGGAGAGGTTCAGAGCATCCCAAGCTTTCATTTCCGCGTGTAACATGCCTGCCTGCCTGCTCTGACCTCCCCTCCGTGCTCCACGGGTGCCGGCCAGAACGAGAGCCGTGGGTGCCTTAGGTGCTGCCAGGTGAAGGGGACCAGCACCACCCGAGGAAGCAGGTACCAAGCCTTGGCCACGCAGGCCGGCCCAGCCCCTGGAGATGTCAGGGCTCGGGGACCACCTGAAGCTCAGGGACACCCAGCAGGACCCCAGAAGGTTTTCCCGAGCATTGGATGTGTCCAGATTGGGAGAGGCCAAAGAAAACCTTGCTCCTGCCCCGGACAGCACTGCTAAGGTCTCCCTTTGGGTTCCTGCCCCAGGAAGGACAGATCCAACCCCACCCCACGAGGTCCTGTCCACCCAAGCCATAAATAAGCCCTTTAAATTAACTAGAGCTGCCACACCTCGCACAGCACATTAGAATGATTTAGCACCAGAGGATCGTGCGATGCTTAACACTTACACAGCACTTGACATCTCCAAAACACCCCACAGATGTTAATTTATCTTAAAGATGGAAAAAGCTTATTAAATTACCAAGCGCAGGTTCTCCCCGCTAGCACGAAGCTCCATCCCGACGACGTCCCGTATACCCAGACAGCCCCATCCATCGTCCCCTCATCCCACATCCAGGCACCACAGGTACCACGTACCCCTCCCGGCTGCAGCCCGACACCCCCCGGCACATTGCGAGGGCTGGCAGAGCCCTGCCCAAAGCCCGGGCAAGGTTTTAAATGTAGCTGCGATATAACCACAGGGGCTGAAGCTCAACCAGCTGCCACGGTACAGCCTCACCGTGGCTGCAGAGATGGCGACAGCCCTACCCAGAGCCGGTACAGCCCGGGGAAGGGTCTGGCCACCCGCTGCCCTCTCCCCTTCCCTCAGATGCTGCTTTACTGCCAGGACAGAGCAAATGGAGGGGGAACAGCCCAGGGTATTGCGATCCCAAACTTGCCTTGGGGGCAAGCGGGTGCAGAGCAGCAATCCCCAGCTCTTCGAGGACTCCCCCTCCTGCTCCCTCTAATCCAGTTTAGGAATAATTCAGCAATTGCCGCTTGCAGGAGCACAAATGCTGCCAGAGCCACGGGGGACTGCAACGGATCCCAGTAATCCCTGGGCCCTGCCAGATGCCCAAATCAGCTCATGCTGCCTTTGGCCTCACCCATCACCACTCCCCATTAAGCAATTAGCTAATTCCCAGCAGCAGAGACATCTGGGGGGGCTTGGAGGGGACAGGGAGAGGTTTGGGGTCTGTAGGGATCCTAGTTCATGTTATAAGATCAAGCCACCCTGCTGGGAGCCCGAAATTTTGGTACCTGCCTCTTAACGATGGTGCTTCACCACCACAGCTCCCCAGTGAAACACCAATATCATCCCATCCCAACACCTCATCCAACCCGTCCCTGCCCCATGGCTGGGAGAAGCCCCCGTCCCAGCGGGCACAGCACCGTCTGGGTAGTGGCAGACCAAGGACGAGGGGACTTGCACCGGAGCCACCTGGGTCTCCCAACCCTCCCGGCCCCCGCAACCCACCCCATCCTCCTCCGCCTCTGCTCCCAGGCTGCATCTCACAGTTTCTCCTTTGTTTCTCCATGATTTTCCCCTCTTCCACTCCTCTCTCTCTCTCTTTTAAATGCGATACCGGTATTATAAACCCACGACTCCACCTGAATGCTAAAAGGCCCCTGGAAAGGAGCAGCCACCCTTCTACCTACCTGCAAAATAGAAGATGAAAAAAGGGAGAGATGGAGGAGGAGTGGGAGAGGGAAAGGAAGGAACCCTTATCAAGGCACAAATAGGATTGCTCTCTGTCACAATCTGCTTTGTGCTCCTTTCCGAGGGGCTGTGATCTGCTCGTTGGGTATCTGTGACCGGGAGCTGGTGCACAAGACTCGATTAAAATTCTGCTCAGCAGGCGCGGCGCTCCTCTGGCAATCATTCATCCTGGGGAGGGAACGGGGGCCGCGGCTCCACGCCTGCTCTCCTTGCCTCCTCCCTGCCTTGCCCGCAGCCGCGCTGGCCAAAGGGTGGGCACGGGGGGCTTGCGGTGGAGGCGATGCATGCAGCGTGCCCACGCCACGAGGGGAAGCGGGCATGGAAAGCAGCAGTGCCCACGTCAAAGGAGATTCAGGGACAGGAATGCAACCCTGCCTTTCCAGAGCATCCTTTCCCAATGATTTTTTCTCTGCACAGCGGTTTAGTTTAAATAAATCCTTGCCTCCTCAGCAGGGCACTGGCATGGAGACTTCCCAGCTATTCCCTGGTGACACCGAGCATCCCATCCATGCCCCTGGGAGCGTCTGGATTTAACCCCCGGGTGCCCGTCCTGCTTGAACCCCTGCTGGAAAACAAAGCCTAGAAAATACCTGTTGATCTACAGGCTATGAACTGGAAGCTGTATTTTAATAAACAAATTGAAAGAGCTTTTCTCTCTCTCTCCTGTGCCTTGGATGGAAGCGAAAATAAAATACCAGTTCCCAAATGACCGTTTCATAGACTTCTTCTGCCTTTTTTCCCCTCTGCCTTTTTGATCTCCTGGTCTACAATAGCCCAACTCCCGGCACCAGCTATTTTCTCAGATAAAAGACAAAAGGCCTTTTAGGTCCATAAAAGCAAAATGCAGGCAGGGAATTCAAGGTTCTTAGAAAGAAGAAGGATGCGGTGGGGAAGGGGAGCTGGAAATGTATCTCAGCTGCATATTTGGGCACTGGTGGTACCTTGCCTGGCTCGTCGCCAGCCTGGGATGAATACCACGGTGGTGCTGGGGAAATCAGCGGGACCAGCTCTCCGGCACCCCAAGGCTCCTTTGTCCCATCAAGACCCAGGAATAATCCTGGGGCAAGGGGAAAAAAAACTCCTTCTTCCCTTATTTTGAACCGAAAACCAGTGTCAGCATCCTCTAGAAGCACCCCCAACCTGGAGAAACATCCCTCAGGGTAAGAGAGCAGGCAGGAGCCGGGTTTGGGGGTGTCATCCTGCTCCCCCCAGCCCCTGGGTCAAGGGACTGGTGAGATCAACCTCAAAAGCACCGCAAACACACCTTGATTTCGTACCAATTTCATTACCGCCAGCTTATGAGCTGATGCGGCATTTTCTCTACCAGCAGCGGACAGAATCCCCTCCAGATCGGGGAGAATGAGGCAAAGGCGGCAATTTCAGTGCAGCCCCAGATGAGGCTTGGGGGGCTGCAATGCTCCAACTTAAACCGTCGATCTGAACATCAGCCTTAGCAGCCAGGAGGGAAGGAGCCAAAAAACAAAGGGGCCATTGCACAGCCAGAGCCGCGCACGCCGGTCGGGAGCATCCCCACGAGAAGGGGCTCCTGCACCGGCCCCGCTGCTCCCAGCACCGGCCCCCCCACGCCAGAGACAGGGTCGGGAGCAGCTAATTCCCTAACCATAACTATTAATTTCATGCATATCTTATGCAAACCTCTGGTTCACCGACAAGATGGAATTGATTTAATTAGAATTTCCATCACCGAGCCATTTGGACGGCAGCTCTTAATTAGGGAGAGCGTAAAGTACCGCAGGGGCTGGAGGAGCGAGGGGCTGAGCGGGGGTGGTCAGACCTTGTCATCAGAGCGGAGCGAGCCACAGCCCCCGGCCTGCTGCCCCTTCCCTGGGGCCACAGGATCAGGCCCAGCGCCAAGACAGGATCCAGCCCTCGGCATCTCCTCGCACCCCGCAGACCCTGGGCTGCTCACCAGGTCTCCGTGCCTCAGTTTCCCCAACTAAAAATGGGGACAGGGCAAGCAAATCGCTCAGACATCGCAATGCACCGACACGACACGGAGCTGATAACAAATTCCTCCATTTCCCAGCTCCGGTGCCACCGAAAGGCAGTCGCTCGGGGGTGACACAGGACAGCCACGCTCAAGGGGACACAGCTTGGGACAGGGAGCAATGGACTCCCCGACCTGCCCGCTCCTTTGCTGTGACCTGTTAAACCGAGCGTGTAAATCAGGCAGCTCCAACACCGGGGCTGACGCCGGCCAGGCACGGGCTGATCGGTCCCTTCAATAAATCTGGCTCTTGTCAAGAAATAAAGCACCGGAAAGCACGGCAGCTGCGGGAGGATCTCCTGGCCAGCCCTGGCGTGGGCTTACGCCGAAAGGAGATGGCTTATCCGGGGTGCCGGAGGCAGACGTAAAACCAGCGATGGGAAAGAAAACTTAATTGCCCATGGACCCGGCTTCCCGTGCCGGGGAGGCAGCTCCAGCAGAAGATCCCGGTGCTGCCAGAGGGTGGTTGCATCCCTTTTTCCAAAAAACAAAAAAAACAGCTCCCATCCCAGCCGAGAGCAAAGCAGGGAGCCACGGCCACTGCCTTTCGGCATGCTCCTCGCCAGACCTGCCATCCCCTCTGCCTTCAGCCTCCCGCTCCTCCTCGCAGAGCCCAGCGACCAAGGGGGGAGCCGCCGCGGCCGGGGGAGCCCGGGGGAGCCAGGCAGCTGCAATTTGTTTTAATAAACCCAGTGAAGAACAAGGAAATGAAGTGGCAGGAGCAGAGCGGGTGATTAATCAGAGCATCCCCCGGCCGATCTCCACCTTCCCGACTTCACGAAGGTTATTTCCCCACAAAGTGGGGAAGCGTGGTGCCAAATGCACCATCCCTGCCATCCCACCGCCCCCAAAGCCTTGGGGCATCCCCCGTGGCGGGGAGCAGACACAAGCCCGGGGGGCTCAGCACTGGGGGCCTGATCCAGCTCCGCACCCCCTACCCCGGCTGCAGCAACCCAGCCCCAGGCAGCAAAACCTGGCGTGCCTGCGGGTGCGGAGCTCACCCGGCTCCCGCCACGTACGCGACGGGCAGCGTCCTCCGTTAGGTGAATTATTCATGCTGTACAACACCCCTGTGCTAAAAAGAGCTGCTGCGCTTGCTGCCACGAAGAAAACAAGCGCCTCAAAGCGTCCGGCGCGTGTCAAGTCCATCCTCTCACCAGAAACGCTCCTCACCCCAGCTGAGCACTCGAGCTCCATCACGTCCCAGCTCTTTCTGGATGGGGTTGAAAAATGCACCCCAGACCCTGACACGGCTTTTCAGGGATCACATTTGCAGGGGACGGACCTGGTTCCTTCGATACCACCATTGCCGTGGTGGTTCAGGAGAAATCGGGTAGAGCTGGGGCTGGAAAGCCAGCGGAAAGGGGTGGGAAGGAGCTGGAGCGTGCCAGAAAGCTCTTACAGTGACGCCAGAGATGCTATCGCAAGGAGCCGAGACGGGGGATCTGGGGGAAGGTTTTTCTGCAGGCAGAGCTACAAGGAGTGATGAAACCGGCTTGGACAGAGGATGCCGCATCTGCAAGTTGTTCCACTGATGTACAGCTTTAATTAGGCAGTGGAATCTAACGAAGGACACGTTATTTATTTATGTAGCGTGGGAGCGACGAAACCCCTGGCAGGGAGGGGCAAGGCTCGCTGCCAGCGAGGGAGGGCCGGTGGGCTGTGCAGGAGGGGAGCAGGGCGGGATGCGCAGGAAGGGGTGAGGGACCACGGAGGGGGACAGCATCATCCCGGGGCAGGAATGGCCACATCCGCCGTGCACATGCTCAGAGGTAGAGATGGGGACTGCTCCAAGCTCCTGGGGATAAAACTGGGGGGGGGCTGCTGTGACCGCCTCCCAGCGAGGGCTCTGCAGCTCTTGCACGGTGGATGCAGACCTGCTGCACCCCACCGACCGCTGCCGGGAGCAGGGCGAGGGGAGCCGTGGTTGAAACAGGGCTCGGCGAAGGGAGGGGACGGCTCCTGCCTGCGATCCGATGGGTGCACGGGTGCGAGCGCACACCCCGGCGCTGGGGCGGGCAGGGGGAAGCTGTTTGCTCCTCACCTTGTTGTGCTTTCTAATGGCACCGAGCCCCATCCAGGGCAGGCACGGCCGGTGCTTCCCCCAGCATCAGGAGCGGGTCCCCCTGTTTTGGCTCCCAGCTCTTTACACCAGCACCCCCTTGCCGGGGGACACCGAGGGCTCCCGGCGCCGGCGCTGGGGGGGACATGAGCAGTCCTCGCCTCGTGCCACGATGCCATAGCAGGAGCCAGAGCTCCGGCAAGCGTCGTTCCCGAGGGAATGGGCAAAGGCAACTGCCTGCGCAGCGGCGCCCGGGAAGGCAAACGCTTTGCTGAACCTCAGAGCGGAGTCACCCACGCTTAAAGGTCAGCAGCAGCGTGAAATGGAAGTTGCCTTATTGTCATTTTAAGCATGTCCCTGCCGTAAACCCGCTATTTGAATAGCAAAAAGCTGCAGCAGCTCTCAGGTCGTGATGGTGGCGGGGGGAAGAGCCTCCTCAAGCCCAGCGAGGTGGGGTGAGACCCCACGTCCCATGGGAATGATGTCCCTGTGCTGGGGACTGCCGGGGAGCGCACCCACACCCTGTCACCCACACGCAGGGATGCGCTGCTGTCTAGGAAGGGTTGGGCTCCTCCTGCATCGTCCCCTCCAGGGATTTCGAGGTCTGCATCCTCTGCCCACATCCTCACTGCCACGCTGGGCTGAGAGCAACTCTGGATTTTAAAGCTGCTGGGGACACCCAGGGCTTCAGATATGCCCTCACCGGCCACCGGCAGCACCAGAGCCCGGGTACAAGGCTGGGGCATGGGTGCATCCAGGCTGGGTGACATCGCTCCTGCATGGGTCAGGGCTGCTTTGCCCAAGGATCAAAATTGGAGGAGAAGGGGAAGGAGAAAAAAAATCACCTAGAAAGGATGTAGGTACCCTCCACTCCTCCGACTGTCCCTCTCCTGCTTCCCTCCTCCTCTCCGAGGCAAGCATTCAATCTTTTTTGTCTCGGCAAATAGCTTTTAAGTTCCTCCCGCTTCCTCTAATTTATATTATTTTAATTATTGAATAGCCCTCTCACTCGTCGCCTGGAACATAAACATGTTTTAAAAAAAGGGACCCAGAAAAATCAAACTCCATCAGCGATCTGTTTTTTCCGTCTTCGCTAACAGCTTGCAGCCCTCCCAGGAGGGCACCCGGCGCTCTCAGCACGCCGGGCCGGCGGAGGAAGAGGAGTGGGGAAAGAGAAAAAGGAAAACGGCGTCAGCCCTGCAGAACCGAGGGGTTTCAGGGTGCTGGCAGGGGAGGCAGAGCTGGGTCCCCGCTCCGGGGGCAGCACAGGGCTCCCACCGCTGCGGGGTGTGCGGAGGGTTTCCATTTCTCCCTGCCGTTTGCTGCGGAGGGGGCCCTTGTTCAAACACTCTCGCTAGCCCAGGGACATTGCTGCCGATAAATAAACGCACAGCAAGGGGGAAAGTGATTATAAACACCTCGGCTTTCCTGCGGCTGGCACAGAGAGCGGGAGGGAGAGCCAGCCCTCGTCCCACCGCAGCCCTGAGCGCCCCGCTCCCCGCCGTGCACCGGCGACACAGGACAAGTGTCCCCAGCCTGGCCGATGTCCCCTGGGCTGGAGCAGAGAGGGGTCACAGCCGTCCTTGCACCCCGTCGGCGATAGCTGCCTCCATCCCAGCAGTGAACGCCGCAACCCTGCGGCTCCCCAGCCATTTGGCTCAGGTGCCACCTTACATTTTGGGGGTATAACCCACACTCGAGCCACCTCCCGTGGCTGGTGTCAGGGTGGTCTATACTGAAATGCTCCCAAATATCAGCTGCTTGCGGGCAGGCAAGCCGAGAGCGTTAGGCAGAGTTAGTGGGGACAGCCACAGGCAGGGAGGTTCCCGGCGTGTCTTGTACGATGGCAAAGGGTATCTTACACCCAGGGTGCTGAGCAGGATGGCCAGGGTCCCCCCGGGCTGACCCCCCTGCTGACACCACTCCCGCAGACCGGCCAAGCCCCCTCAAGTAACAGCCAGGGAGGGGGGCGAGGGCTGCACCCCAGAAACCCTGGGATGCTCCCAGGGAGGCTGGAACCCTCTCCAGCCTTGGAAGTTTTCAAGATCCACCACAACCAAACCCTGAGCAACCCGGTCTGACCCCAGGGACGGCCCCAGTGGGCACGGGCGGTGGGCTGAGCCCCCCATGGTCCCCTCCAGCCCGAGTTATCCCACCCCACACCCATCCTCAGCCCACCTCCCCATCCGCCCCCTGCCAGGCGACCTCCCTTGCGCAGCCCCGCAGACACCGGGAGCATCAGCATCCCCCCTCGCCACGAAGCCGGGGGAGAAGAGACAAAAATCCTCCTGCGAAAAGTGTCGTCACTGGAGGGGGATGGAGGAAGGGATCCTCGGGGACCCGGGGGAGGCAGGAGAAGGGTTTTAAAGACACCGGCTCCTGCCTACACCCAGCCGTGGAGGAAGAGGCACGCATGGAGAAACACTGCAAAAATACCCGCGGAGGTTTCGCCGAGTGGTTTTTTTTACCCTCGCCGAGCCCTTACCTTGAAGAGCCGCAGGATGTTGGCCACCATGATGGAGACGGAGCTGCCCGAGGCGCCGATGACGCCGACCACCCGCTCCGGTTTGGTGATGATGGGGGGACCGCCGTTGACGCAGCGCACCTCGGTGCTGTCCTTCTCGATGAGGGCTTGCACGAAGGTCAGCGACTGCTCCAGGGCGTGCGTGTCTCGCGAGCACGTGTCCAGGATGCGGGCGCCCAGGGTGATGTTGGGGAGTAGGTCGGGGTCGTTGTTGATGCGGTCCAGGGCAAAGAGCATGGCCTCCAGGCGATGGATGCCCTTCTCCTTCTTCAGCTCCCCGCAGGCTTTGCCCTCCGCGCCCCGGCCATGCACAGGGAAGAGCCCCCCGAGCGTGATGTCCCCGTCGATGCGGATGGAGTTCATGTGCGGGTAGCCCTGGCCTTTGGGCTTGGCGGCACCCCCGGGCGCCCACCCCCAGCTCCAGGCACTCAGGAGGAGGCAGAAGGAGAGACGCTCCATGCAAAAATAACCCCCGCTCATCGCCAAAGCCGTGCTGGGGCAGAGCTCGTGGCCCAAAACCCGGCGGCGGTCAGGGAGCGAGGCTGGTGCGGGCGGGCGGCATGGCTCCCAGCGGGCTCCCGCTCGCGGCACCGTCAGCGGCTGCCGTCGGTGATGCCGGTCCCCGGGGAGCAGCAGGCAGCCAGGCTGCAGGAGGGTGCTGGGGTCTGCATGGCTACGCCGGGGAGAAGAGGTGGCGGCGGAGACGTGAGGCCAAGCAAAGTTTCGGGTCCTTCCTCCGAAGTCCTTGGGGCAGGGAGGACAGGAGGGAGGGGGAGAGAGAGAAAATTAAGCAGGAGGATGAAGAGGACGCCAGCTACTCCGAGCTTTCGTCAGGGAGCCCAGCAGAAATTAGCACTGGGGGTTATTGCAAAAAAAAGATCTGGGATTCAGTTGATTTTTGATTCACACCAGCAGCTTTGGCTCAGCCCAAACCACATCCAGGTAGAGGGGCCGGTGCAGGGTCCCCCGCTCACTCTGCCCTGAGGAGCGGGACCAGGGCTGGAGGGAGGCCCCGGGACCCATCCCCTCTTCGGGGAGCCACTGGGGCAGGACAGACACTGAGACGGTGCTTGGAGGGGGTCAAACCCCACATGCACCCACAGCCCTGGTCCCTGCCCGCCCTAGAGCATCCCTCCCACCCCGGGGCAGAGCCAGGCACAGGCACCAAGCAGCTGCCTTAAAGCTGAGCTTGATTTAAACCCTGAGCTGATCTGGGGAGAAACCTGCTCTTTAAACAGCCACTCCGTCAAGTGACCAGTCCCCTCCTCTCCTGAGCATCCCCTGCTGCGCCCTTTCCTTGTCCCCATCGATGGCCCAGCCACAGACAGTTCCTGTCCCCATCGATGGCCCGGCCACACACAGCTCCTGTCCCCAGCAAAGCAGCTGAGGCTGAAGATCTTCCCAAGCCTCCTCCCATGTCTGCCAGGCACTTGGCGGGGGTCAGGGACACGACGAGTCATCCCCCATCCCCTGCATCACCGAGCTCAAGCAAAGGAGGTGCCAAAGGAGCTGGGGGCTGTTTTCCAATGGGTTTTTCAATCGCCTGCCACGAGCCCCCACATCTTGAGCCCCCGCGCTGCAAACCAAGCAGGCTGGGAGCTGATCTGTGTCTTAAGCAAGAGCCGACATGGCCAGGCACTGACGAAACCTGGCGTTATGGATCTGAATCGCTACCCTAAGCATTGCTCCTCCTGCCGCTCTCCCTTCAGGCCACTGATTTCTGAACCAGCAGCTGCTTCCTTGCAAGCATCCGTTATCGACAGCTTCCAGCAGCAAATATCAACAGCACCGAGGGCTCGCCTAAGCCGTGGGGGAAGTTTGGCATTCAGGCTGCCCCAGGCAAGCAACCCGAGGGTCCGCTCAAATTAAAAGCGGCAAGAACGGTCGGTCAGCTGCGTGCCAAGAGCATCAGGCTGCAAAGGCCCTTGGACCCCAAGCTGGGTGCCCATGGGGGAAGGAGGGAGCGAACGGTCCCTTGGGAAACTGGGGGCAAAGCTGGTGGTGAAGGCACTGGGAGCGGTGCCCGGGCGATGCCCACAGGCTGTGCCAAGCACACACGCTGCATCCTGACCCGCACCCCAACGCCTCCCCGAGGGCCACGGGGCATTGGCAGCCCCGGCACCAAGCACGGCACGTGGGGACCGTTTTGGCATCGCCGGCTGCTCTCCCCCGAGAAGCAGCAATGGAAGAGCAGCCCTGCCCTGCAACGCGGCGCAGTGGGGAGGCACCTTCGGATGCCGATTGACCATCGAACAGCATGGGGGGAGATTTGGTCCTTTCACCAGGTGGAAAACACCCACCCGCTCTTGCTAAGTGCCACCCTGCCCCGGCACACTGGTGCCCGCACCGTATCTCGGAGGTGCCGGCTCCTCCAGACCCAGCACTGGAGCTGGCAGAGAGGGCTCAGCACACCCCAGCCCCTCCATCCTGGCCCCACACCCTCGCGGGAGCTCACAGCCGGGGGGAGCCGGGGGGGTCCGACCTCTCACCATCCTCCCGCAACCCCCTGTGCTCTCACCTTGACTCTTTTGCTTTCACCACAGAACCCCTCCAGTGGGCACAGGGTGCTGCTGCCACAGTCTTGGCTCCGAGGTGGCTGCAGGACAGCCCTTCGTCCCCCTCCCCGCGCCCCAGAGCTGCCCCTGCCCAAGCAGCACGGCCCCCTGCCTCAGTTTCCCCTTTGGGGGAAGACTCTCCCCTGCAGCCCGACCCTGCTGTCTCCAAGGTGATGGATGCTGCAAGGGCAGCGCATGATTAATGCAAGGCACCAAAAAGCAGAGGAGAGCCAAGCAGGCAAATGCATTCCCCGAGCAGGATGGGCTGCAACAGCGAGACCGAAGAAACAGCTTAAATTAATCTCAACTCAAGCGCAGAGCCCGACATCCAAGCCCACGTCTGCCGGGCCAGATCCTCAGCCGGCCCCGAGGGGTGCTGCCCGCCAGAGCCAGCCATGCCGAGCACCTTTACACCACGGAGGAGGTTCCCAGCTCTGCAGCCGCCCCAGCCAGGAGGGCCCTTGCCTCAACTCACCTCCATAAATTATGCACATCCCTGCCCGTCGGAGCCACTTGAAGACCCATCTCCAAAGCGTTTCTGACAGCCGGAGCTTTTAAGCAACCAGAATTACCCAGTGCCGAGCTCTTCGCTTCAAAAGGCAGGAGTTTGGGAGTGCTGCGGCATGACACCCACCCGCCCCAGCCTGCCCCGCCGCCGGGAGAGCCCCTGCGAGCGCAGCCCTGCTCGGATGGGGATCAAGGAGAGGGATCAACCCTCCCCATGGTCCTGTCTCCTTTGCAGAAACCATCCCGTGCATCGGCAGCGGGAGCAGAGCCGGGGCAGGCGGCTCCTGCTACAGCCTGGAAGCGGGTCAGGCTCTGCCCATGGCGAGGATGCAGATGATGAGGAGACCCAGAGATGCTCAAACACCGCAGCCCCACGCCAGCTGAAATCAGGTCGTTTCTCGCATCCTACCCCAGGAGCCGTGACATTTCTGCCCATCGGAGAAGGTGTGATGGGTCACCACGTGGACCCGCTCCCAGGAAAATCCTCCAAGCCCACGGCAGCTCCCGCAGAGCTGGCAGTGCCCCCAGAACCCACAGCCTCTCCCTTTCTTCTTTTAAGCTTTTTCCTCTCTGTTCTCTCCCCTTTGTGCCTCCTTTGATCATATAATCTGAACGAACTGAAGGTAAAAATATCACGGCAGGCAAGAAGAAAGCACAAATAATGGGGAGGGGAGGGGAGAGCTGGTTTAAATCCCTCGCTGAATCATTAGGGGAGATGCAGTCTGAACTACCCCATGAGCCTGTGCTGCAAATGGCCTGAGCACTCGTCAGGATGGGGCAGGAGAGGAGCATCCCCTTTCCCCACCACCCTCCACCTGCCCCAAGCATCCCGTGGACGCACACAAGCTGCTGCTCCCCGCACAGCCCAAATCTTGGTCCCACCCGTGCTGGGGACGTGCCCAGCCCTGGGGTGCTGCCTGGAGGGGTGGGCAGCGCGTGGGGCTGGGCGAGCAGGCAGGAGCCCAGGCCTTAAAGCTCAAGGGCAAGGAGGAGGGAAACCCATTCTTCCTCCAAGGTGTGGGACCAGCCCTGCATCCCCAGGGAGCCCGGCTCCTGCACCTGCCAAGGCAGCCCTTCCACCAGGAGGCTGGTCCTGCACATCTGGAGGGAGGTGCACATCTGGAGGGAGATGCACATCTGGAGGGAGACACCAGGGAACAGCCCTACCCACAGCAAGGGGACAGAGCCGCCCTCCTGCCCCATCTGCAGAGCTCCGCAGGGGCAACACCGCCCTGGGGGAAGAAATATTTGCAGATTTGCAGCAGGTCGGGTGCAGGTACGCACCCCCGAGGGCGGTGATAAACAGGGTGGGATAAACCCCAGCGTGGCATTTATCACAGCGCCAAAGGAAGGAGCGATGCTGCTTCCTCCCACTTCCCACAAGCGCATCGTCGGTGAGGAACCAGCCTTTTCCATCGCCTGCATCCCGACCGTGCCACAGCCGGATCCGCGATCTGGAAAGCGGTGCAAGGACTAATCAAACCGAGCAGATCTCCAGACCCCGGGCACAGATCATTGCCTGGCCTGAGCCAGACGGATCTAACGAGGGTCAGGAACTGCAGAAGCGGGTGCTAGGGCTGCTGCCGCTCCGGGACAGTGAGAGCCAAGGGGGGCCAAGGTAGCACTTGGGTCCCAGGCTGTGCCCCTGCCCTGCGGGTCCCCAGCACCCCAGGACATGCAGCCGGTCCTGCACGGTGGCATCCTGCTCCCCTCTAGCGGTGGCCGTGCCACCAAGCCACCGGCCTCCACCGGCATCGACATCCACAAAGGCCCCTGGATGGGGCAGGGCAAGGGCTCAGCTGGGCAGGAGAAATCAAACGCTGATTAAAAATTCCCCTGCAACACGCAGAGCTCCGGCTGTAAAACCATCTCCAGTGCCCGGAGGAGGGACCGTGGCCTGGAGGCAGGGACCGACCATCCCGGGCTTCATCTCTGCAGCTCCTTCCCACAGCTCCTTCCATGCATCCCTGCAAGCATCGCACCAGCCAGGGCTGCACCAGCACCTGCGGGGCTGCAGTGAGACATAATCCGGGCTCACCACGTCCCACAGAGCCCAGAGATGCTCACAGGTGCTGGGACACATCCCCCGGCTGCACCGACCCCGGCTGCCGCCAGACACACGGCCCCGGAGCCGGGCAGCCCGTCCTGCCGCGGGGGTCTGCACCCCAGGGCTTTGGAGCCAAGGCAAGCGCTCGTGGTCGCTCCCCGGGGCTGGTGCATCTCCAGGAGGGGCAGCTGGAGCCCCCCCTGCACGCATCGCCCGGATTTTGTTTGCAAAATTTCCCTTCCCCAACATGGTGCTGCCGCAGCCCCGGGAACAAACAGCCCAGAGGGACCCCCCAAACGGCACCGACCGCTCCCGAGAGAGCGGCCTCCCAGCCTGACCCCCAGGCTTGGGGCCAGAGGAGACCTGGCCCATCGGTGGCTGCACAGCAGAGGGGGGCTCTTTGTTGGAGCCCCCCAGACCTGCTCCTCCACACAGGGATTTTGCAGCAATGAAAAAACCTCCTTTGGGGGGGAAATAAATAAATATGGAAGGAAATGGCCCATTCTCTCCCTCGCTCCGCTCCCTGCAGGACTCCCAGTCAAAACCAAGTCATTTTACTGCCATAAGCTCAGCGGAGCCCATGCCGCTGCAGGCAAGCGAGTTCACGTCTCATGTGCCATCAACCCAAGCGCTGGCTAAGCGCTAATCACCGCAGCTTTATCGCCGCCAGCAGCAGGCGAAGCCAAGAGGCGAGTTATTTGGATTGCAGCCAGGGCTTATTGCAGGGGGGCCCGAGCATCCCACCCCTCTCTGAGCAGACCCCGCTCCCACGGACCGCAGAGCTCTGCCTGCAGCAGGACCGGGCTCCTTCGGCTGTGCAGGACCTGTTGGCTTCCAGTTCAGAGCCAAGGCACTCACTGGTTTTGCACTGAGCCCACCCAGTTGCATCGGGGCTTGTTCAACCAGGCAAAGGCTGAGCCGCTGCCGTGGTCCAGGAGATGCAGGAATAAGCGGTCAAGAGGCTGCGCCCAGCACCCACCTGCACGACCCCATCCCCGGCTGCCAAGGAGCTGGCTGCCCATCAGCCCACCACCAAGGAGACCTCCCCAGCCCAGCCCCGGCACCGGGAGGGCTGTGACGGCTTCTGCCGTGCTGGCTGCCGCGAGCTCGCCGGCATCTTTTTGAAAATCAAGGCCGTTTCTTTCCCCACCTGCTATTCCTTCGGCAAGCGGGGCCAGCCGGCACGCAGCACAATATCCCAATTAGCGCACGCTCGCTCTTCCCCACTTCCAAGCGATTACAGGGAACTTCGCTTTGGCTCCTGGTTTTTTTAATTGCAAAAGCTCCATGAAGTACAGCAGAATTTAGACACGGAGGGAGGGGACCCCAGGTTAAGTTCTCTCTCGACAGGCAAAACCTTAAGTATTCAGGTCAAGTACCTCAGCGTTCGCTCGGAAGAAAAGCAAGGCCATGGCTCAGCAGGCGGCGGCAAGCAGAGACCCCAGATTTTACCATGAAAACCCACCCGACGCGCTCCAAGACGCAGCCCGCTGCCCAGCAATCCCTCAATCGATGCATGAACCGGTATCGCAACGCTTGCATAAGCCCAAGCCCATCGCCAGGGTGCCAGCTCGACCTCTCTGCAAGCGGGTTCTGCCAGCGCCCGGCTCAGAGCCCCATGGAGGGGGGAAAGCCAGGTATCGCCACCCTCCTCGCTGTCCCGGAGCATCCCCTGAAGGATGCTGAAGTCCGAAGAAAAAGGCTCCCACTGGGCACGGATCAGACCCAGGGAATATTTATCATGCTATATATATATCTCTCTCTCTCCTTATATATATATATCCTTAACTGCAGGCAAGCTCTCTCCTTCCCCCTCCATCCCCGCTGCAAAGCAGGCCAGGGCTAATCCTTCACTTTGAAGAATTGGATGGCGCGGCGAGGGGAAGGCGAGCAGGATCCGGCCACGGAGCAAGCAGAGATGGCAGCGGCTCACCTTGTGGGAGGCGGCGCGGGGTCTCTGCCGGCAGCCAATGCACAGAGCTCCAGCCGGGAGAGGCTGGAGGGAGGGAAGGAGCCGGCGCTCATCCCCACTCCTGCCACGTGCAGCGAAATCCCACTATTAATTTTTGATCACCTTCTGCAAATTGGGACGGCGCTGGCTCGGAGCAAGAGCGCGGCCTGACTGCCGGTCCCCAGCGGTGCCCGCGGCACTGCCCGGCGTTTCTGCTCCCCGTCACACCTACGCCCCAAGACCAGAGTCTGGCAGCACGAGCCCCTGCCCGTACCCAGCCCGGGAAAGCCCCAGCGGGGGCAGAGACCCCCATCCTGAGCCGGGCTTTGCGCAGGGCCATCCACAGCACAGGGGCACGGGGAACCAGACCACCCCGCAGAGGAATCCCCTCCATTAGATGCGAAGCCCGAGAGGAAAAGACAGTGCCCGCAGCGGGCACAAAGCCGGGGAGGGCGGCGGGAGCGGGTTCGCGTGTGTTATAATTAGGACCTGCCACATCTTCAAGCCGTTGCCTTTCTGGGAAGAGCTGGAAGGGGGTGGCTGAGCTGACAAATCCATCCTCCTCCTGCCTGATGCCAAAGTTGAAGCACGTGACACCCTTTTTTGGGGAGCCAGCAGGCTCCTCCGCAGGGTGACGCTGGCCCCCGGGATGTGGAGCCGGACCACGGCTGCATCCAAGCTTCAGTTCCCGCTGTAAAATCCCCTTGAAGCTCCCCCTCCGCTGCCCTGACACCCCAGGGTGCAGCTCAGCACCACCAGCCCAGCACCCACTGCCCTCCCCAAAAGGGGCTTGCCTGTGCCCCCCCAGCCTGGGGCAGCTGGAGCCCACTGCTGCCCGTGGGGACCCACCACCCTCGCAAAGATGGACCACGCTCACCGCAGTCCCCGGCACTGCATTCCCCGGCTCAGCCAGGCTGGCCAAAAGCAGCCAGGATCCCTGCACATCCCATCGGACAGCGGAGGCAGCAGGTCACCGGGAGGAGGGTCTTGCCCCGGCTCTCCCCCCAGCCAGAGCCTTGCCCAGCACGTCCCCCCGCACCCGTCCCCTGCCGCCCTGGTGCGGATAAATCCCTGCTTACAGGGAGCGAAGGGAGGGAATAAAATAAGCTTTTCTTCTTTTGGCACTTCTCTTGGCATTTTCCCGAGCTCCTCGCTGTATTCAACAGATCGGCTCAGTTCCCTCCCTCCCCGGGCCCTGCCTCGGGCGAACGGCCAGCACCGGTGAGCTCCTCCGGTCTTCATGCCATCCCCCTGTCAAGCCCAGATCCACAGGTCACCCGGCAGCGACGATGGCAGTGACTCACTCCGCAGCCTCTCCGTCGCAGCCGCCGCTGAAGGCAGCGGGCATCCCCCCCCAAACCCGAAGCAGCCCACAGAAAAATAACCTGGCTGGCAGAGCACGGCAAACTCATCACACCAGGAGGAGAAGGAGGAGGAGGAGGGTGGCGGGGCTGCACCCAGGCAGGCGGTGGGAGAGTTCTCTGTTTTTTTCCCACGGCTGCCAACTTCCCCAGCGGCTGGCGAAGCCCCGCAGATCCGCTCTCCCAAAAAGCGCCGAGGAGCGGGAGAGCGCTCCGGAGAGGAAAACAAACCCGGGAGCGTGTGTCTGCACACGGAGCGGGGCTCCCTGCCCGGAACCAGGGATACCTCCACGGCTCCAGGGAAGGGTCTTACCCCCCAAAGCCCCTCCAAGCTCCAAGGGGCAGCCCCTTCCCCGCTGACCTGGGCAAAGCACCGGCTGCCTCTCCCCCTGCCCTGCCCTGCGGCGGGCTCTGCGGGCCCTGCCCGCTGCGGCGAGGCGAGGGCAGACACCCGCCTGCGGCTCGGCCACAGCCACCAGCCCCTGCCCGGTGCCTCCTGCCCCAAACCCCTTCTCAGCCCCCTCCAGCCGGACGAGCCCCCCAGCTCCCCTCCCGCAGCCCACGCCGGAGCCATGGGCACCTCTGGGGACAAAGGTGGCAGGCTTGGGGACTGGGGCAGGGGGTGTCACCCCGAGCCCCCCACGGCGGGGTGCA